>JAYEVE010001823.1:12500-27500 GCA_036346375.1 Guadua angustifolia
TTAATCAGTCAGTTGGATATTCGGGAGAAGTAATTTAATCGTTCGAATTTTTTCTTATTTTATTAGTAGTCTTATAGTAGTCTTAGATTTTGCATTTTGATGAGCCTCGTTTTGAGGAATTCATGGAATAATCCATTTTCATGGAATAATGAATTAAGGAAGAAAGGATATGAGTCTACCGCTTACAAGAAAAGATCTCATGATAGTCAATATGGGCCCTCACCACCCATCAATGCATGGTGTTCTTCGACTGATCGTTACTCTCGATGGTGAAGATGTTATTGATTGTGAACCCATATTAGGCTATTTACACAGAGGAATGGAAAAAATCGCGGAAAACCGAACTATTATACAATACTTACCTTAGGAGGGAGATAAAAAGAGAGAGAGATAGTAGAAAAGGGGGAGAGATGGTAGAAGGAGATAGGAAGGGGAATAAGGGGGCTCTTTAGGCAGGAGACGGGGGAATTCCTTAAGTTAAGAAAGAAAAAAGAATAAGAACACGGATACATAACATAAAAAAAAGAATAAATAAGACGATATTCGTCCTCCCCCTACATATTTAATTTCTTCTCCTATACAAAAACCAGTAAGACCTACCCCATTGGTAATTCCATCAATGACACCCTTATCGAAAAACTGCGTTAGTTCGGTTAATCCTCTTATACCCAAGGTAAAGACCCTAGTATAGAAAATATCTATATAACCACGATTATATGACCAACTGTATATCTTTTTTTTTACTTGATCCAAAAAATACTTTTTCGGACTTTCTTTTACAAGGAAATTTATTAAATCTAAATTCTGAAAAAAGGAATAAGCAGATCCATAGAAGATATATGCTATGAATAGACCAAACATAGCTAAACTTACAGAAGAAATTGCATTAGTGATAAATTCATATGAATTTATGGAAGAATTAGAACTTTCCTGGAAAAAGTTTATTGAGGGAGTTAACCACTTTGATAATATGGTTAACTCCGCTATTCCTTTATCCATTACTCCATTATCAAAATGGATTCCTATGGATCCAATGAACAAAGTAAAAAGCAGTAATATAAAAAGAGGGAATAACATAGTATTTCCCGTTTCATGAGGATAGACAAAAGTGTTTTTAGCCCCAAAGGAAGTACTAAAGGACCCTATCCTATTTCTTGTATTACCATGAATTTTGGATATATTTTGTGAAAAAAGAGACTCCACTCTTCGTTGTTGATAAAATGAAATCTCTATTCACTCCTTTGGGTATCCTTTTTCCCCATAAGGATATTGAATACAACGAACCCTCTTTAGTGCTACTGTAATTTTGAAAATGAACACGCAGGTACCCATCAAAAGTAAGTAAATATATTCGAAACATATAAAACGCAGTTAATCCTGCAGTAAAAGAGGCTATTATTCCAAAAAAGGGTGAATACAACCAACTATTGCTAAGGATTTCATCTTTGGACCAGAAGCAAGCAAGAGGTGGAATACCACAAAGAGAAAGCGTACCCCATAAAAAAGTACTTCTTGTAATTGGAACGTATTTTCTTAAACCACCCATAAGAACCATATTCTGACTTTTATCTGGTGAATATCCAACAAGAGGTTCCATTGAATGAATAACAGATCCGGATCCCAAGAACAATAAAGCTTTCGAATAAGCATGAGTGATCAAATGGAATAAAGCAGCTTGATAAGAACCTATACCTAGAGCTAACATCATATAACCCAATTGAGACATTGTAGAATAGGCTAAGCTTCTTTTAATATCTCTCTGAGCAAGAGCTAAAGTAGCCCCTAAGAAGAGTGTTATTGTACCTACTAAAGAAATGAAACTCATTATTAAAGGTAGGGATATGAAAAGAGGAAGAAGTCGAGCTAGAAGAAAAATCCCCGCAGCAACCATAGTTGCTGCGTGTATAAGAGCCGAAATGGGAGTGGGTCCTTCCATAGCATCGGGTAACCATACGTGAAGAGGGAATTGTGCAGATTTCGCAACTGCACCAAGGAATAATAAAAAAGCACACAAAGTAGTAAGTAAGGAATTAATCCCACTATTAGGAATCCAGTTATTAGCTATTTTGAACAAATCCCGAAACTCTAAACTACCTGTTATCCAAAAAAAACCTAAAATTCCTAATAACAGACCAAAATCCCCTACACGATTAGTTACAAAAGCTTTTTGACAAGCACTCGCTGCAATTGGCCGTGTAAACCAAAAGCCTATCAATAAATAGGAACACATTCCCACAAGTTCCCAAAAAAAATAAATTTGTATCAAATTGGAACTAGTAACCAATCCCAACATGGAAGTATTAAAAAAACTTATATAAACAAAAAATCTCAAATATCCTTCATCGTGAGACATATAATCGTCACTATAAATAAGAACAAGGATTCCTACAGTAGTAATTAGTATTAACATAATAGAAGTAAGCGGGTCGATCAAGTATCCAAATTCTAAGGAAAAATCATTATTGACGGTCCAAGACCATAGATATTGATAGATAGAACTTCCATTTATTTGTTGAATAGATAGATGAACTGAGAATACCATAGCTATACTTAAGAGTAAAACACTAGGAAAAGCCCATATGCGACGAAGATTTTTGTTGCTGTCGGAATAAGAATAAGTCCAAACCCCATTGACATAATAACTGGAAGTGGGAGAAGAGGATTACCCATGCATATTGATATGTATGTTCCATAAGAAAAGAAATTGAAATTTTACTTCAATTTTTCTATAAAATAAAATTGTTTCCGATTCACCAAACCAATTCTTATCTCTTTCTGAAAGAATTAAAAAAAAAAAAAAGAATAAGACAAAATACTGGAATTCTTAATTTTTCCAAATTTCTCTCATTGAAATAATCCAAAATTAAGAATGGGTTTACTTGGTTAAATTCAAAAGTTAATCAAATAACTTTGTTACCTAGTTATTATCTAAAGAAGGATATTTATTAAAATATAAAAAGGATTGAATCATTTTACTTTCTATTCATTTTTTATTCATTTTGTATTTCTTTCTATTAAAATTAAAATGAAGATGAAGCAACTCTCATGTTTCGTAACTGATTGATTGAATTTCAATGAAAACCTATGTTTATAGGAAATTATCGAATATTCCTTACTTCATAATGACTAGAATTACCTAAGTTTTAGAATGTCTTGTTTAAGAGACTAACTATTTTTTTGTTTTGATTGGAATTCCATTATGGAATACCATTCTGAACTTAATTAACTATTTGAATTTTCCTCCTTTTATCCCCCATCTTATATGGGGATAGACCCCATACCTTATATCTATATATGGAGTATACTTGATATATAAAATATGGAGTATACTTGATATATAAATTGATTTAAATAGAAAACCTTTGTATATATTCTATATTATTAAAAAAATCCAAAATATATATGAAAAATATGTTAAAAATTCTTGTCTTATCCGCATTAGAGAAAATGAAGTAAAAAGAATTCAGAATTTCAGTTCAGTATCTAAGTATAAATACTAAGAAAAAGCAGAAAGAAGGATTGATTTGCGGCAATAGATGTCTTTCACATACAACTAGAAAAAGTAATCTCCTTTTAAAATGGCAGTTCCAAAAAAACGTACTTCGATGTCAAAAAAGCGTATTCGTAAAAATCTTTGGAAGAAAAAGACTTATTTTTCCATAGTACAATCTTATTCTTTAGCAAAATCAAGATCATTTTCCAGCGGCAGCGAGCATCCAAAACCAAAGGGTTTTTCTGGGCAACAAACAAACAAATAATCTGGTTTTGGAATAATCTGAATTGAGCTATCCCAAAGAAATTCCAATTATTTAATATGAATAATTCGGATTAATTAATGTACTTTTATGTGTCGAATTCCTCGGTACAATATTCTTAGAACTAACCCCTCTGATATATAGAACAAAAGTTTTTGCTATACTGTGTCCTAAGTATTCTTTTCCTATCAACGAACTTTTCATAATAGAATCCTCATACTAAAAGGATTCTATTATGAAAAGTAGAGTATTCTTGCAATAGGACTTACAACTTCTACCTATCTTATCCAAAATTCACAAATAAATTGGTTTAGGCTTGGTAAATCGTATTAACAAGAGCATAAAGGCTTTCATTCTAGAAATTTTGCTAAAATCCAAAATTCTTTGTATTTAAAGTTCATGGATAGATAGAAAAGTTTTTTTGAATTTTGGCCATTGCATTGAAAGATTTTTCAAAATTTCAATGAGAAACTAATTAGAAAAAAAAATTAGTTCTATATTGCAACTGAGAAAAAAAAAGTTCCAACTCTTTCAAGCTTTGTTTCTATTAAGCAAAACAAGAGTTTTTTGTTAAAAAAATCAGCAACGATACTACCAAACGAAGTCTATTTTAATGAGGATTCTAATGTTCCTAAATTCTATGGACTCTCCCAATCTCGACGATTTGCCAGAAAATAACTATTATTCTTTTAAGTTCCCTATTATTTCAAGTTAGCCGCCATGGTGAAATTGGTAGACACGCTGCTCTTAGGAAGCAGTGCTCAAGCATCTCGGTTCGAGTCCGAGTGGCGGCATTCTCGAAAAAGAATACAATAGATTAGAAAATGGATTCAATTCGAAATTTCCAATTTTGTAATGGGACCTTCTCCTTATGCTATTTGCAACTTTAGAACATATACTAACTCATATCTCTTTCTCAACCATTTCAATTGTGATTACGATTCATTTGATAACCTTATTAGTTCGTGAACTTGGGGGATTACGTGATTCGTCAGAAAAAGGAATGATAGCAACTTTTTTATCTATAACAGGATTCTTAGTTTCTCGTTGGGCTTCTTCGGGACATTTTCCATTAAGTAATTTATATGAGTCATTGATCTTCCTTTCATGGGCTCTGTATATTCTTCATAGGATTCCTAAGATACAGAACTCTAAAAGTGATTTAAGCACAATAACTACGCCAAGTACTATTTTAACGCAAGGCTTTGCCACGTCAGGTCTTTTAACTGAAATGCATCAATCCACAATACTAGTACCCGCTCTACAATCTCAGTGGTTAATGATGCATGTCAGTATGATGTTACTAAGCTATGCAACTCTTTTGTGCGGATCCTTATTATCCGCCGCTCTTCTAATCATTAAATTTCGAAAGAATTTGGATTTCTTTTCTAAAGAAAAAAATGTTTTACTTAAAACATTTTTCTTTAGTGAGTTTAGTGAGATTGAATATTTCTATGCAAAAAGAAGTGCTTTAAAAAACACCTCTTTTCCTTCATTTCCAAATTATTACAAATATCAATTAACTGAGCGTTTGGATTCTTGGAGTTATCGTGTCATTAGCCTAGGGTTTACCCTTTTAACCATAGGTATTCTTTGTGGAGCAGTATGGGCTAATGAGGCGTGGGGATCCTATTGGAATTGGGATCCTAAGGAAACTTGGGCATTTATTACTTGGACCATATTCGCAATTTATTTACATAGTAGAACAAATCCAAATTGGAAGGGTACGAATTCCGCACTTGTAGCTTCAATAGGATTTCTTATAATTTGGATCTGCTATTTTGGTATCAATCTATTAGGAATAGGTTTACATAGTTATGGTTCATTTACATTACCATCTAAATGATTACATAACATAAAACCTTCATGAAATGAAAGTTTTTACATTTTTGTTTGATTTGAGAACCCCTTGAACGCCTTCTCAAAGGGTTCTCAAAAATTCGAGATAGATCTAATTAGACTTAGACTTTTTTACTTTTTTCTGAATTATTTGGTTTTTCCACTATGGAATATAGAGTATAGAGCGGACTAATTAAAAAAAAAAGAAAATCCTATTTAGGATAATAATTGGATAAGAGAGCCTCTACCCTGTCAACGGATAGGGAGAGAACAAAATCTGGATAAATACCAATTCCTATTACTGGTAAAAGATACAGATTAAAAGAAAGAGTTCTCGCGGTCCAGAATCCACAAAATTTGCGTTTGGAACATGAAATAGCTTGTATCCATAGAACATCTGGCGTAACATAGATAATAAATAAATAGGAGTTAATATCATTCCAATTGCCATTACAAAAGTAATTAGCATCTTTGGCATTAACAGAAATTTTGGACTAGTAATTAGTCCAAAAAATACTACTAATTCTGCAACAAAACCGCTCATTCCTGGTAAGGCAAGAGAAGCCATTGAAAAGCTACTAAACATGGTAAAAATTTTCGGCATTGGGATAGATATCCCCCCCAGTTCTTCGAGATAAACAAGACGCATTCTATCACAAGCCGTTCCGCCAAGAAAAAAGTGTAGCACCAATAAATCCATGGGATAGTATTTGTAAAATAGCTCCATTGAGTCCAATGTTGGTTATGGAACCAATTCCTATAATTATGAAACCCATGTGAGATACGGAAGAATAGGCTATTCTTTTTTTTAAATTTCGTTGACCAAGAGAAGTTGAAGCTGCATAGATTATTTGCATCGCTCCTATTATTACCAACCAGGGGGAAAATAGATAATGAGCATGAGGTAACAATTCCATATTGATCCGAATCAATCCGTATGCTCCCATCTTTAATAGGATTCCCGCTAAAAGCATACATGTACTGTAATGCGCTTCCCCATGGGTATCTGGTAACCACGTATGTAGGGGTATAATCGGCAATTTGACAGCATAAGCAATAAGGAAGCCCAAATAAAATAGTATTTCCAATGTTGCAGGGTATGATCGATTAATTAATCTTTCCAAATCTAATCTTGGTTCGTTGGAACCATATAAGCCCATACCTAGAACTCCGATTAAGAAAAAAATGGAACCGCCTGCAGTATACAAAATAAACTTTGTAGCTGAATACAGACGCCTCTTTCCCCCCCACATGGATAAAAGTAAGTAAACAGGAATTAATTCTAACTCCCACATGATAAAAAAAAGTAAAAGGTCTCGCGAAGAAAATAATCCTATTTGACCACTATACATTGCTAGCATCAGGAAATAGAATAATCGCGAATTCCGGGTAACCGGCCAAGCTGCTAAAGTAGCTAAAGTAGTGATAAATCCTGTCAATAAAATGGATCCTAATGAAAGTCCATCGATTCCCAATCTCCAGTGGAAATCAAAGACATCTATCCATTTAGAATCCTCCTTTAATTGGATTAAGGGATCCTCCAATTGGAAATGATAACAGAATGCATAAGTCATTAGAAGGAATTCTAATAAACAAATAGATATAGTATACCACCTAACGATTTTGTTTCCCCTATGAGGTAAAAAGAAAATTAATAAACCTGCAAATATCGGCAAAACAACAAGTATTGTTAACCAAGGAAAATAACTCATGATAAAGTGATAAAGACAAGATACGTTTTGACCAGAAAAGCCCGTGCTCGCTTATTTCGAGCACAGGCTTCTTCGGTAAAGAGGAATCAGACGATTCAAGTGGAGTTTTTTGTAACGTATCAATAAGATAGAGCCATACTGCGGGTTGTTTCAGGCCCTAAATAAACGCGGACACTTAAAAAATCTGTTGGGCAAGCAGATTCGCATCTCTTACAACCCACACAATCTTCGGTTCTCGGCGCAGAAGCAATTTGCTTGGCTTTACACCCATCCCAGGGTATCATTTCTAATACATCTGTTGGACAAGCTCGTACACATTGAGTGCATCCTATACATGTATCATAAATTTTTACGGAATGTGACATTGGATCTACAAATTTTCCTTTTCAACATAAAAATTTTCGATCTGGTAAAAATGAAATTAGTACTATATGAGTCATATGTATTGTAGACACCAGACGAAGCAATGGTTTATCCAAACTTCAACAAATAAATAATGCAATATATTTCTTAATCCGTTTGTGAGAAAGCGTGAAAAGAGCCAAGAGACTTGAATTTTGGGCTTCAACAATCATAATTATACGAATTGTACATACGAATTCGAACTAGCCAATAAATTGGCTATCGTCTTTTCAATATAAATTATTGCAATATTCAAATTGCAATATCAATGAATTGCAAAAATTCAATAAGTAAAAAAGAATACTATGCAATAACCTACTCAAAAAATAGATATTCTAAAATAATAAAATAATAAGAAAATAGTATTCGATTTCTATTCATCTTAATATTTGAATTTGATATTATCATTATATGTGCGCCTTTGTTTATTTCTTTAGAGGATTCTATGTCTAATTATTCAAAAGTCTAATTATTCAAAAAATTAGATTGATTGATACGAGTGGATTTCCTGTTACGATGGATGGAAGAAAGAATGGATAGTCCAATAGCTGCTTCAGCAGCCGCAAGAACTATAACAAAAATTGCGAAAATGTCTCCTTTTAATTGGCGACTATCAAATAGATCAGAAAATGTTACGAGATTTAGATTAATTGAATTCAGTATAAGTTCAAGACATATTAGAGCTCTAACCATGTTTCGGCTTGTGATCAATCCATAGATACCAATCGAAAATAAATAGACACTCAAAAAAAGTACATGCTCAAACATCATTAACTAACTCCTTATCAATCTCGATTCATTTCAATATGAGGACAAGAATTGAACCGATTCAATTAATTAGAATAGAACAATTACACAACAAAAGGGAAAAGAAGGTATTTGTTGGCAGTAGATGGGTTTTACTAAATCAAAATTGTGATTCTTTAGTTATTTTTTTTTAGTTACTTATTTTAGATTTGAAATTCTAAGAATTTTGACTCATTCTAAGTATTTCTTATTGCCGAGCCATAGTAATTGCACCTATTAAAGAAACTAGAAGAATTATGGAAATGAGTTCAAACGGAAGATAAAAATCAGTTGCTAAATGAATCCCAATTTGTTGAACGTTATTTATGAGACCCTGTTCTACTATTTGGTTTGATCTTGTAGTCCAAAGAATTCCATACCATGACGTATCTGGGATAGTAGTCATTAGTGAAAAAAGAATAGTTATACAAACGAGTGAAGTGAACCCATCTCCAATAGTCCAATAATTCTTATTTTTAGACCATTCTGAGCCATTTACGAACATTACGGCAAATATGATCAAGACATTTATGGCTCCTACATAAATAAGAAGTTGTGCGACAGCTACAAAGTAGGAATTCAATAAAATATAGAATAAGGATATACAAACAAGAACTAATCCCAGCGAAAAGGCAGAATAAATTGGGTTGGTAAGTAATACTACTCCTATGCCCCCTAGTAGAAGAACAAATTCCCCAAATAGCACAAGAATCTCATGTATTGGTCCAGGTAAATCCATTATGGATAAGAAGAAATTAATAGTATAAAATTTTTCATGAACTAACTAAAACTAAAAGATTCAAGGAAGGAAAAAGGATTAGGATATTTTTTGTATATAAGTTGTATAGTTAGAAATCACATCACGAAAATCTACTCTCATTTTAAATCAGGAATAATTTGCAATAAGCAGTAGTTATTCGTTTTTCTTTATAGTTAGTAAAGAACTATAAGAACTATTGGATTTTTCTTTTTTGTTAGAAAAATCCTAGTAATTAGTAATCGTTCTTGAATTCAAAGATTTTTCTTCGTCTATTTTACTTTGAGTCGAATTCTAATTGTTTGAATTGTGTAATCTCCCATTATGGAGATTGGTAACCGACTCAAAGCAATTTGATTGTAATTCAATTCATGACGATCATAAGTAGAAAGTTCATATTCTTCAGTCATTGATAAACAGCTTGTCGGACAGTACTCAACACAATTACCACAAAATATACAAACTCCAAAATCAATACTATAATTAAGCAATTGTTTCCTTTTAATACCCTTTTCAAATCTCCAATCCACAAGGGGTAGATCTATCGGGCATACGCGAACACATACTTCACAAGCAATACATTTATCAAATTCAAAGTGGATTCGCCCCCGGAAACGCTCCGATGTAATCGATTTTTCATAAGGGTAGTGAATCGTTATAGGTAAACGATTTGTGTGGGATAAGGTAATTATGAAACTTTGACCAATGTACCTTGCAGCGCGTATTGTTTGTTGACCATAACTCATGAACCCAGTTACCATAGGGAACATATTCTAAATATCTATGAAAAAGATATGTTTCTTTCTCTTGTTTGAGAGAATTTTTGTATTTTTGTGTTGAAAATATTCTTACTATTATTGTATTATCTTATTTATAGTGAAACAAGTTGGGAAGAAGTTGTTAATAAGAGATTGCCCAGGGAAATAGGTAAAAGAAATTTCCATCCAAGATTTAATAACTGATCCATTCTCATCCTGGGTAAAGTCCATCTTATTGTGATAGAAATGAAGAGAAATAAATAAGCTTTAGTTAATGTAATAAAGATACCCATTGTCATTTCCAAAATTCCAACCATTTTATTCATTTGGAAAAATTCAAAAAAGGATATATAGGGAATAGAGAAATTCCACCCGCCTAAGTAGAGAATTGTTACAAATAAAGAGGAAACTAATAAATTTAGGTAAGAAACAAGATAAAATAAACCATATTTGATACCGGAATATTCGGTTTGATAACCTGCTACTAATTCTTCCTCTGCTTCTGGTAAATCAAAGGGTAATCTTTCACATTCTGCCAAAGAAGAAATTAGAAAACCAGAAAACCTATAGGCTGACGCCAAAGATTCCATCCAAAAAAACCATATTTTGACTGTGCTTCAACTATATCAACTGTACTTGAACTGTTAGATAATCATAGTCGATGATAACATCACAGTTCCCACCGCTATTCCAAAACCGTACATGAAACCTTAGCTTCATACGGCTTCTCTATGATCAGAAAAAAGGAAAGGGTTGTTTCGTTTCGGTATTATCCCCCTGGGCATAGATAGAATTAGGTAAGATAAAATCGATTGGAAAGTCCTAAATTAGACCAAAGGAATTCCGTCTGCTAGAATAAGAAAAAGCGCTTCCGAATTGATCTCGTCCTTTATAATATAATGAGAATTTTTCTTTGTTCAGCAATAACTTAATCTTGGAATAAAACACTCGTTATAGCAATTAATAAATGAAAAGAATTGGGCATTAGTTCATGAGGAATTCTGTATGAATATGAATAGAGGAAGGAAAGAATAAATAAAGATCCTTTTTTTGTATTGCATTCCATATCTTTTGTCCTATTCTTCTTTCCCCGGGAGGGTACTTAAAAAAAAAAAGGAATAAAGGGTTAATTCGTTCTTGATAGTCATTTCCTTAACAAGTGAATGGGAACATACTCTGGATCGGAATCCGAAGAAAGTACTACTTGATCATTTCCACCAATTTCAAGTCCTTATTATGATTCCTTTTATGAGGAAAAATCTCTAATGCCTTAGATTCCCTCATTACTAATCCTTTATGTACTTTAGTGTTCCTAACCCCTCACTAACTTTTCTTTTGATGGATTCCTCTTATGATTATAAGTTATAGTAATAACTAGGAATATTCTAGTAATGGAATTCCATATTGCGAATCCTTTATTCTTGCCCGCTTCAAGATATGATGACTAATCAAAAAATCTCAACCTTGGGGTAAAGAGTTTACACTGCTTATGTTTACTTCAACTTTTTTCTTGTACGTAGGAAATGAGATTTTTTCTTTTTACTACAAATTAATAAGCTGTTTTGTTTCACTCATATAGCTATCTAGTTTAACTTACCAACCCGAATATAGAATAAGAAAAGGAAGATAAATATTCAATGGATTTTAGAGGAAAAAGATCCTATTTTAACGAATCACACGTAGAGATATTGCTAGCACACAAAAAGTTAATGGTATTTCATAACTAATAGATTGAGCAGCAGCTCGTAGACCGCCTAAAAAAGAATATTTATTATTTGAGCTATATCCTGCCATAAGAAGACCAATAGGAGCAATACTTGAAATGGCAATCCATAAAAAAACACCAATACTAAGATCGGCTAAAACAAAACGATATCCCAAAGGGATAACTAAAAAACTTAATAAAATTGATATGACTGCTATAGAGGGTCCAATGCTAAATAAAGGAATATCTCCTCGGGATGGCAGGATATCCTCCTTAAAAAGTAGCTTAGTTCCATCGGCTATAGCTTGAAGGAGTCCCAGGGGGCCAGCATATTCAGGACCAATACGTTGTTGTATCGATGCGGATATTTCTCTTTCTAACCACACAATTACCAGTACTTCTATTGTGATTCCCAGTAGGAGGGTCAAAATAGGTAGAATCCATATCAGTCCATAGACTTCTTTTAATAATTCCGATTTCGAAAAAGAATTGATAGTTTCTACCTCTACCCTATCTATTATCATTTCAACGATCAACTTCTCCCATAATGATATCTATACTACCTAATATCGTCATGATATCAGCCAATTTCATTTTTTTAACTAGTTGAGGAAGAATTTGCAAATTAATAAAACCGGGTGGACGGATTTTCCATCTCCAGGGGAAAAGACTATCATCTCCTACCAGATAAATTCCTAATTCACCTTTTGGAGCTTCCACTCTTACATAAAGCTCTTGCTTTGACAATTCAAAATTGGGCGAAGGTTTTTTACCAAGAAATCGATATTCAAAATCATTCCATTCGGAATTCTTTGCTTTCTTAAAGCGTCGGACTTCTAAATTCTCATAAGGACCTCCAGGAATTTTCTCTACAGCCTGTTGAATAATTTTGATGGATTCCCTCATTTCACCCATTCGTACTAAATAGCGAGCTAATGAATCCCCTTCTTTTTGCCATTGGATTTTCCAATCAAATTGGTTGTAAGACTCATAAGGATCAACTTTACGAAGATCCCATTGTATTCCAGAAGCTCGTAACATTGGTCCCGATAAGCCCCAATTTACTGCTTCTTCTCCGCTAATAAAACCAACTCCTTCAACTCGTTCTAAAAAAATGGGATTCTGTGTAATAAGTTGTTGATATTCAACAACTCCTCGTAAAAAATAATCACAGAAATCTAAACATTTATCGATCCATCCATAAGGTAGATCGGCGGCTACTCCTCCGATGCGAAAGTAATTATGCATCATTCGCATACCTGTAGCAGCTTCAAATAGATCGTATATCAATTCTCTCTCTCTAAAAATATAGAAAAAAGGAGTCTGTGCGCCGAGATCTGCCATAAAAGGCCCAAGCCATAACAAGTGAGAAGCTATACGGCTCAACTCTAACATAATTACCCTAATATAGCTGGCTCTTTGGGGTATTTGAATATTCTCCAAGAATTCTGGTGCATTTACCGTTATTGCTTCTGTAAACATAGTAGCTAAATAATCCCACCGTGTTACATAAGGTAAGTATTGTATAATAGTTCGGTTTTCCGCGATTTTTTCCATTCCTCTGTGTAAATAGCCTAATATGGGTTCACAATCAATAACATCTTCACCATCGAGAGTAACGATCAGTCGAAGAACACCATGCATTGATGGGTGGTGAGGGCCCATATTGACTATCATGAGATCTTTTCTTGTAAGCGGTAGACTCATATCCTTTCTTCCTTAATTCATTATTCCATGAAAATGGATTATTCCATGAATTCCTCAAAACGAGGCTCATCAAAATGCAAAATCTAAGACTACTATAAGACTACTAATAAAATAAGAAAAAAATTCGAACGATTAAATTACTTCTCCCGAATATCCAACTGACTGATTAATTTCTTATAACGTACTCTATTTTTCTTTGCCAAATAAGCTAGCAAACGTTGACGTTTTCCCAAAAGTCTTCGTAGACCTCTTTCCGATGAAAAATCTTTTTTGTGTAATTCCAAATGTGAAGCAAGTCTCCGTATCTTATTGGTGAAACTGAATACTTGAAATTCAACAGAACCCCTGTTTTCTTCTTTTTCTTCTTTAACCATAAATCCAAAAATTTTTCTACCTCCTTTCTTTTTCATGTATTTTTCTGATCAGGAAAAATAAAAATTATGTCAGTTATTTTGAAGTTATTCTAATCTCGTACACACAAAAATTTGCAATTATTCATCTACTACTGGAATTTGGATTTATTTTATCGATGCAAATTGGATTTGGATAGAAGGGTACATTCTTTTATTTTAGATAGAAGAAACATTTCTTCTATCTAAAATAAAAGAATTTTGCTGATTTATTTATTGCTATATCCAATTTATGGAATTGATACACCATTTAATTGATATCGTTTAGCAAAATGAAACACAGCATATGCATCCATCTTTCGGCTCGAGAATTTCACGGGATAGAGATATGGTATAAGAAATAGGCTATTAAGTAACTCTAAATGAATTGTGGATACATCTGTATCCTTAACATACTGAAACGACTGCCATTATTCGTATCAAACCAATAGCGATTCATACAAGCTAAATCTTCTAATCAATGGTGGGCCAATAATGAATTTTTTTGCATATGTATTAAGACGCTTGGCCTGATTTCGAAATTGTCCAGAGTTTTTATGTTGTTTTCATTGCAAAATGATGGATCTCCTTCCGTAACTTTCCAATTACGAGTACGAGAATTGAAAGACATGAAAATTCTCAATTCTCTACGGCGTCTAGGAGATAGATAGAATATTTTCAGGAACAAGAAAATCAGAAGAATCTTTCTCTCTATTCACTACCATTCCGCGTCTTCGACTTCTATTAGTTTCTTTTCTTCTTTAATGCAATAGCTATAGTTTGATATAGAATCCATTTCTCAAAGTAATGGAAACCATTCTCTTATAGGAAATGCTTCGAAAATCGCTATTCCATCTTTTAGGTATCGTGAAAAGTGATACCTGTGAAGATCGTGCATTTCAGTCACATTCAGATCCGTTTTTCGAGTCCATGATATAACCAAATTGGATGGATCTTCCACCCGTTTAGCTAAGAAAGAATAGATGCAGAGGTGGATAATAGATCGATATGAAGATCATGAGCTGCCCCATAATGAAACCGCCAGTAGTCGCGAATATCTCCTTCTTCCCTAATCCAAGATTGGAGAAAGAAGATCTAAGAGGGACCTATGGAGAATGTGGTCAGAAATCCATAATAGAGTCCGACCACAACGACCGAATTAATTATCCTCATCGAGAAACTTAGACTAC
>JAYEVE010000718.1:0-40966 GCA_036346375.1 Guadua angustifolia
GCATATGTTACATGATGCTTATGGAATATTTACTTTTCTGTTTTACTAATGCTTGTTCTGATGAATATATGTTGATGATGATGTAATATGATAAATGATATTGGAAACCATACATTTTATTATGTGTATACTCATAACACGAGGAAGTAGAACATAGGCACCACATCCAATGATAATAATTTAGCTATCACAATTAATTTAATTAATTAGTTTACTAATTATCTGTGTTGAAACTTGTTTAGTTTATCGTTAGAGTTATATGGCTTACTTTAGCACATCATTAATGATTTAGCTGAATATATAGATGGTTAATCTTGAATCTTGGTGAGGGTGTGAGGTGTTCAAATGAAATATGATGTAAGTTAAATGCTCCTAGTACATGGTTCCAAGCATTCTCGGGTGCAAGATCCCGAGCGTTCTTGAGCACACAAGGCCCCACGAATATGTGTGATATGCCTATTCATGTTTCCTAGTGTTAGATGTTTATATTGTGTTTTGTTAGTAGACTGTTGGTTTACTTTGGATAGTAGTATAACTAGGAGAAGTGTGGCCGAAACTTTGTAGTAGTGGTTTAAATTTGAAGTGAACATCATTAGTAGTAGCATTCTAGGATTAGTGTGGGATAAGGTATTACAAACAGCATGGTTCAAAGTCCAACCCAAATTTGCTCTGATAAGCAAAAGGCCCAAATTGATCTAGTTCAATTGAATTTTGGGCCATCCTAATCCAATAACCTAGACAAACCCAACCTATTTGCACCCCCTTGCTATGTCCTCTCAAAAAAAAAGTAGTCCTTCCTATATGCCATAATTATTTGCCACAATATTATAATTGGATTCATCGTGTACATGTCACATTAAACACAAATACATATACCCAAATATATACTTCATTTTATCAATAGAACATTTTAAAATATATATAGACCCAAATTGAAATTACTAGTTGGTAAAGCCTGTACAGCATGCATGTTGAAGTTACTTGGTGTGACTTACCAATTGCACTTTTCTACCCTGGATCTAAAGGAGAGTCTCATTTTATGTACTCTAGCTAATTGGAAAGGCTATGACCGAAGAAAAGACCAAACAAAACAAATGAGGACCTAGATAGTCATGAATTGAAAACATAGTCAAGATGAAATACAACCGCAGGGAAATAGATAACTTATGTGTTTTTCGCTAATGTTCTTAGAACATCAAAGTAAGAATACAAAAATATGGCTCCTTTTCTATTACATCCAAGCCCAATCCAACAGGTCGTGTGCTCTGTTATCTTTGTACCCGTGTGCCCCTTCTTCTTCACACACCAACTTAAGCTTATCACACCTTGAAACGTAATGGATTGCTTGTAAATATATTGATAATATATGGCCAATTTTGTAGATTTAACAAAAAAAAGTAGAGCATAAACAAAGAAAGCGACTAATATTGAAACACAAGAATAGCATAAACAGATAAGATCAAAAATAGATATGTACCCTCCTATACATGGGGAACCTAAAACTCCACTAAGCTGCTGCCAGCTTGAGAGAAAGAAAAGGGGATAAGAGGAAGATGAAAAGATTTGGGGACGAGATACTGAGATAGGGAAAAGTAAGGCAGGGGCACTAGCCTTGGCCTTCCATCACCGCCACCACCCCATCCTGGTCCATCTTCCCCACCTTGGCCTGACATCATCATTGTTGCTTCTACCCTCGCATCTCCTTCCCTTGATCTATCTCCCCCCCCCTTCATCTCACCCTTTCGTAGGTAGATCCAACAGCGATCGGGTCAGATCTAGCCCCAATGGGGCAGATTTGGTGGCGATGATGGTGCTCGCAGGGCAATGACAGAGGGTTATAGGTGAAGTTAGGACTCCTTGCGATTGTCGCTAGCCGCCATGACACCTATTCGTAGATGACGGTCAGATCTAGCCCCAATGGGGTAGATTTGGCAGCGATGATGGTGCTCGCAAGGCAATGATGGAGGGTTATAGGTGAAGTTAGGACTCCTTGCGATTGTCGCTAGCCGCCATCACACCTATTCGTAGATGACACTGTGAAAACCTAAACCTTTGTGCACATCGAGGTCAGAAATTCACCCTATGGCCTATGAATTTCTACTTCCTCCACTTCGCGTATGGTTTTCAAGAAATTGCTCTACAATTTGCTAGGAGCCTGATAATGCTCTATAATAGTCGGCCATATGTATTTAGGCTAGTCACAGTGGGAGTTTCATTATCATTTAATAAGGTGACACATCAGCAAAAATAGTGACATGGCAAAGAAATTATGAGGAGAGAGAGAAGACAAGTTTCATCTAGTTGAAACCAGGTGCACATCATTTCCAACATATTGGAAACCGAATGAAACTGCACTAAGAGCGTATCGTTTCATCTCACGCATTCCCACGCACTGAAACTGAATGAAATTGCACCAAATGAAACATTTAATTAGAACACCATGCAATAACTAAATGCTATAGCTAGTCTATGAAACTGTGAAATGAAACTGTGTATTGGAAGGCCTTGTTTCATTTATCAATCCAAACCCCTTAGATGATGTGCATCTGTTGGTGCATTTGCCCTAGGAAGCGGAGGTTGGAAGACCTGTGCAATTCAGGTGGATGTATTGCGAGGAAAGAGAATTGAAAAAGCTCAGGTCAACTGTACGCAACAAGGCTAGAGTTGAAGGGTGCATCATTGAGGCGTATGCTATAAAAGAGATATCGTACTTCTCAAGCACGTATTTCGCACATGAGTACAATGTGAATGCCCCTACAACGCGGTATCATATCGTAGAAGAAGCACCCCTGAGTAACATTCAGATTTTTCAGTGGAAGGGTAAAACTGTTGGCACTTCTACTCCATATGAAGTGTCACTAACAGAGTAGAACTCGGCTCTGCTTTATATGTGCTCCAACATGGATGAAATGGAAAAATATTTCGAGTAAGTAATTATTCGTATTTTATATTGAATTGTCTAATCTTAAGCCTATTCTCATTTGGCGAGTCGACACGCAGATTGTTTGACCAACAACATTAAAAATCTTTCGCGCCTTTTGCAATGGGGAAGCGATTCTATTTGGTACTCGATATTTTCATCACCCACGTGTCGGCGAAAATATTGGGAACGATTCTGAATCGCAACTCCCGATATTTTAAATCGATCACGCCACCGTGGCCGACAAAAATATCACTCTTTTTGTCGGCCAGCTGGCCGACGCAAATAGTCCGATGTGGCAAGACCGGACCAGCCATCGGCCACTTTTTTTCGTTGGCTAGCTTGGACCGACTAAAAAATTCATTTTCATCGGTAACCGATGAAAATAAACCGTATTTTCATCAATTTAGTTTCATCGGTAAACCGACGAAAATAGCTGCTTTCGTCGGCAATCCTCCTTTTTTTCGTCGGCTTTTGGCCGACGAAAAAAGTTCGGTTTCCTGTAGTGCGTGGACGAGGGAGACGATGGTGGCCGGGCCCGCCAACGTCCATGCGCGCGGCTGCCACGTGGACCGCAGCTCGTCCGGATCGGTGTGGGACGTGGCGCCCAGCGCCGGCGAGGCAGCACGGCACGGTGGCTTCACCCGGTGTAGCGGCGGGAGGTGGCAGCGCGGGTCATGGCATACATGGCTATTGATATTTGCTACTTCCACACGTGTATATGAATAAGTGATTGCAAGCTGCTGACTATAAGCTATAGCAAGAGGAGAGCTTGCGTCCGTGTCAGTGCCAACTTCCAAGTAGGTGACCAAGAATCGACAATGGAGTAGAGACCAATGTAGCGAAATCAGTGCTTATCTAACCTCTTGTACGGTTTTTTTTTTTTAAATTTAGCACCCCATATGTATTACAAAAATAATCCTCTCGTGACACCTATCTCGTGCCACGTCCGATGAGTATAACAGATGGTCGGCGCTGTGGAAGTGCGCAGTAGGCACGGGCTGCATAGCGCCATGCATGGCAGCGTGCACATAATTCGCTTTCTTTCTCTAAAAGTGCAAAGGCATGGCTATGCACCTTTCTCCGTTCTCCGCCATGATTCTCTAGTCTTTCTATGTATAATTAATAGAAAATTTCCTATATATTTATTACCTATATTAAAGATTGTGGAGTTCCTAGCCAGGTGACACGCCATGTCACCCTTTCATGCAAATGCCCTCCAGAAATTACATAATTATGTTTAGGTCCTCGTATCATTTCTTTTCAAAAAGGCCTTTCAAAAATTTTAAAATTACATTTAGATCCCTTCAGAAATTCCAAAATTTCTGTTTAAATCCCCCACCATCTCTTTCGCAAAAGAGCCATTCAAAAATTCTGAAAATACATTTATGCCCCCTGCCTGTTTTTCAAAAAAAAAATCGTGATTCCGAAAATTCACTCTGGTACGGCATAGCGCACTTACGCGGCGTGACACCACACGTATGCATTTAGTAGCACTAATGGTTGCCTCAATTCCAGATATACCATAAAAAGATTTATTTTTCTATGTGAAACTGAGTTTCTAATTTATGTTTTTTCATGCCACTTCCATCGTCCTCCCGTGAACTTGCTGTTAAGTGCAACGCAAAAAAGACAAAATTACTCAGAGCAGTGCTTTAATACATTCCCTTCCAATACAATTGTATAAATCTTGAAGCAAACAAAGGGAGTAAGTAATTATCATCTACCATTCATTCATATTTTAATATTTATATAACTATCAAAAGAAAAGGCATAAAAACACCTCTCAATTACTCATCTTCTTTCTTCTTCCCCCTTCTCCACAAGCTTCCTCTCTATCTCCCGCCCTACTTTACCTCTTCCTCCTCGCTCCAGTGGCCAGAGCCCCTGCCGTCGCCGCATCCCCACGTCCCACCAGCCTCCTCACCTCCTGGCAAGGCCGCAAGGGTGATGGCAATGGTGAGAACTACGAGTCTACGAGACGACATACAAGATGAGGAGGAAAGCGTGCGGCGGCTGCCATGGCAAAGGCGGTGGTGGAGCCGAGCTCGGGCAACGGCAAAACAGAGAAGAGGAGAGGGCCGGCCGGAGCTCCGCCTTGTGTTTGTTTTCTAGCCATGGACTGGAACGGAAGCATCGTAGATCCTGCAGCTGCAGGTGCATTCGCAGCCACAGAGGCCCTCGGGCTTTGGACTCACGGATCGCCTGTGACGTCTCGTTAGCTGTGCACAGATTCATTAGCACAAAAAAACAATTGGATCATACATCAATTTTTTTGTTATTTAACCTTCTGTAATAATAATATCTTCCCCTCAAAAAATAATTTTAGGAAGAAACCCCAGATTTAACTGGCCTAACTCTCCCTATTGAAGAGATCAAGAGAGTCCAAAGCCAGTCAGGAAGGAAAAACAAGCGTACTCTAAGACTAAACTCAGGTTAAAACAGTCGAGGTGTGCAACTTGGTACCAAAATGCTTTGCAACCTTGCTTTGATAAGTCATCTCAAAAATGAGCATCGAATTTTAAGAGGCGGCAAAGATTCTTTGTTGTGTTAGCACTAAAATGTTGTCTGCAGCCCAGAGGATCTATTGCAATCTTTTTTTCATGCTATTTCAATCTTGCTAGTTGTTATTTCAAGGATGCTGAAATGAAAGAGAGATGGGAGTTCAAGCCTTCCAGGGTGTCAGCTATGTTCTGCTCAGTAATGGGATACGTGAAAATATCAGTCTGGGGATTCAGAATTTAGCTTGAGATTCCAGGTGTCAACAAGAATGCTGTGCCTGCAGGCATTCAGAATTTAGCCAAATCACTGCAGCACTTTAATCTGCATTCCGAGACAATTAATTTCTGGTGAGAGAGAATACAAATTGGCAGCAACAGTAGGAAACATCAAAGATCTTTGTTGATCCAGTTTATCTGCAAATAATAATCTCAAGATTTGCATAGCAGGAAACCATGGAGACTAGCACCATTTTTGTGATATCAATGATTTACCGGTGAGAACGGTACTATCAAAACCACCAAACTGGGGCTTGGATGACAGTTACCTTCCCAAAATGAAACAGCATCGACGAATTCCCTTGCAGTTTTTATTTCAAGATACACTTGGCAACAGTTCATAGCCTCTGGAGTTCAGTTTGTGATTTAACAAATAACAAGAAAACAGCAACATAGCCCATTATTATTATGACCTCTCATGTGAAAACCTAACCCTATACAAGATACTTGCACAAGCAAAATTGGCCTCAGTGCTTGCTACTGATTCTGCAGACATTCTTAATCCATGGCCCTGACCTTACCAACATCTTAACCTCACTGCTTTGCCTGCATCAGAATAAAATTAAGAAAATGTCAACTTCAACAAAAATTACTTTAGTTAAGACGTATATCACCAGAAACATTAAAATCAATGCAACAGAAGTTTATCCACACTTCTGTATTCCCTTAAGTTTTCTACGATTTAATCTTTCCAGTTTGGTCAACTATTTGTTCCTAGCAGATATTTCCAATCACGCCATAGGCCATACTATCTCATCTAATCTTTCCAGTTTGGTCAACTATTTGGTTCCTAGCAGATATTTCCAATCACGCCATAGGCCATTCTATCTCATCTGTTTTTTTATCATGCGGTAGAAACCATCTGAAAGTCCCTCTTTGTGATCTAATTATAGCTGTTGCTAAAATATCGCTTACTGACCCTCAGAGCAATCCATCCTAGCAATGGAGCAGCAAGGATCTAAAAGTAACTACTTTAAGAAATTAAGCTCTATCTATTTCTGCACTTCTATGTCATGGACCACACTTGTGGGCACAGATAGGCCAGTGGAAAGTACTAAACACTACACAGACAAAGTTCTGTCCTGTCCATAGTTCAGCAAAAACAAAAGTTCAATTCAGTCAATACAGGGCAAGTCCAGCCAAAATGAAATCTTAAAGCAACCAAAGTTACCTGAGAGTACAGGAATGTGCCAAGGATAGCAATAGCAGCTCCTAGTGCATTGACAGGGCGGACAGGTGTGTGGAAGATAATGATTGACGAAACAATTACTGATATGCGCTTCATTGTATTGCCAATGCTAAACGTCAATGGAGAAATCTCATCCAGAGACATGTAGGACACCTGGTTATACAAGTGGTAGAACACGCTCTGTGCAGCAACCCACCTATATCATTCAACATTTACAGCATAAAAAAATCAATAAAATACTTCATGTTGTGAAATATGCTCTAATATAAATGCTGACATTAATCCAACACCATTCAACATTTACAACATCGAAAAAATCAATAAAATACTTCATGTTGTGATATATGCTCTAGTATAAAAGGACTACCAAAAGTCCAACATGAATATTTCCAACAGAGTAGTAAAAGCAATGGTCATGTAAGTGGATAAAATATGTCTCTAAAGTATGATATGATCTCTCCGTCTCTCTTAGAATGGCAGGAATGTGAACACCATTTCAAGTTGCCTCATGTAATTAAAGTACAAAATTACAATATACAATATAGTCACTGGAAGAAAAATTGAAGAATGTTTTATATTTTCTTTACCAGACAACGTTAGGGCCAACATCTGCAAGAGCCTTTTGCCAACCAGCAGCCCAGACCTGGGGGCCCTCCATAGCGATAGCAAATGGTGTGAGTATGATCAGGGACATTATTGACAGGCAGGCATAGTAATTCATGCCACTGACGGTCCCCTTCATTCCTCTCTTCGAGAAGATGTTGCGGAAAACAAATGCAAGGTTTGATATCATGGCACCCATAAATCCTGGTGGGAGGACAAAAGGTAACTGTTAACATCAAGAAGAGAAAACAAGAGAAACCACACCTAACCTGACCAAGACCATTGAAAACAATTGCAAAATTGCTTATGAACCCTGTTTCGTCTGATTCAAGTCTAAGCACGAAACTTCAGGAAGAAATGAGAGAACAGGGATTTAAGCACGTATCTTCTGGTAGAAAAGAGAATATACTAGTGTAAGTTCTGTATCTATTAACTTAAATAGACAAGGTATGTTTATATCTATCAATCAGTTATTGTTTCATAAGTTTAAAATCTCTAGCACATAGTTCTTTAAAACCACTCATAGCTACACTTTTATGTAATGATTCAAAGCAGAATGCCCATCAATTTCAGAACCAACAGCAGGGAGAGTGTCAACTTAACAATTTATATTTGTTTATACTTACCAACCATATTAAAGTTCAGCTCTGTGACAGCAGCTAGAGCACAACCACCAATGATCGGGAAAAGGGAAAGATACACTGGCACTGGAAATGTCTCCCCAAGAAGGAACTTTGACACCAAAACACTGAATGCAGGCTCTGCACTTTTGATAATGTGCGTGAATGACACTGCCACCTTCGACATGCTCACTGTCGCAGCAACATGCCCAATCGTATGAGCCACAGCAACCTTCATCAATGAAACTAACCACAATCATTCAAGCTTTTCCAAGTAGGATCAACAAAAGGCAAAATAATAAGGATCCAACTCACCGGGAAAAGCACTTTCCAAAAATCTAGGTCAGTCTTGGGGGCCTCAACGAGGCGGGTGGCCCATGAGACAAGCATCATCGCAGAGCCGCAGGCAAGAGATAGCGTAGAGGTGAGCCAGGGGTATGGGAAAGCATTGAGAACCTTCTTGTTATAGATGTTAAAGATCACATTAAGCGCCCACCAAGTCGCAAAATAGATTGAGATTTTTAACCTCTGTGCAGCTTCTGAGCGGACTGGCACCACCTCAGTCTTGAACTCCTTGTCATCAGCTGCAGAAGCTGCACACTGGAACTCAAGCGGCTGCCTCCGAGGCTTCGGCTCAGCAGCGTGTGGGCCATCTAGTGGTGCAAGGTAGAGCGGTCTAAGGGAGGAGACCACAAATTTTGAGGCTTTGTTGAGACTGGAGACGGCTGGAACCAAAGCCAATTTAGACCGTAGGTTGGTGCCAGAGAAGGCCACAGGGGCTAGAGAGAGCTTCACAGCAGGTATCATGGCTTCTGCAGAGCAACCAAGAAGTATTTAGATGTCAGCAGGTGAAATACAGATAGAAAGTGACATTACAACTTCCTCAAACGGTTGTCTAAAAGAGATTCTGATGTTCAGATCAATTGAATGTATCAGCACCAGATAGAAAGTGACATGAAAAAACTTTCCTCAAAGAGCTGCTTGAAAGAAATTTCTATAAAGTCCCCAGATACCAGCTTTGCTTGATGTGATCAAATGCATGAATCAACTATGCATGTTCCCTAATCATTTACCATTCTTCTTAAACTACTCAAATTCTCAAAAGAAAGTACCACACAAGTCCTGCACGACTAAGTTATCGCCTAGCCACCGATAAATCCCCAAATGCTAAAAAGCTAAAATCCTAGATGACGACAAATTCTTGACAGGCACGTCGTTTTCGCCCGGTGATCTACACGTAACGACATCACATTCCCTCCTTGCAAAGGCTCATAATCTAATCGTCTAATTTGAGAGATTTTGCATGCAAAGCATCCATCTTTTACCACCCCGCACACAAGAAAAATATTACTTTTGGATCAAAAGCACCCAAAAAAAATGAAACAAAAAACCGACGGCGGCAGGGACAGGAGCAAGGAGACGAAGTTGGTACGGGACGCGACGAGGTGGTGGTAGAGCGGTAAGGCGCCGGCGTCTGGTCGCCGGCTGGGTAACATAGGTGTCAAGAGACGGGGTGGCTGCGGATTGAGCAGCGGGCGGTTCCGGCGATGGCTTTTGACAATTTTTTTAGTCCCGTCGTACCCGAGCAAGAAAACGGATCCAGCGCCGGCGACCGCGTCGGGGAGGGACTACCCGGCGATAGGATCATCCGCCGTCCTTGCAGCATTTTTTTAAAAAAGAAAAAAACAACTTTGCAGGATCGAAAGAACAAACCTTTGCAAGATCTCACCTTTCCTCCCACCAATCACCCAAGAAAACTTAACCCCGGATCAAGGAGCAACCTCGTCTTCGGATCAAACCGGCCGGCTCCGCTCCAAGAACCCACTCAAATCGCGGCAAGAGCTGGTAAAGGCGGCGGCTTCGCGACGGATTCGAGGAGGGGAAAGCCTCGGATATATGGAGGGTGGGGAGAGCCGGGGATCAAACGCTCCAACCCTCGGAATCTGAGATGGTAATTCGGAGATCACAAGGAACGGAACGGAGGAGGGATTGCACGGAGTGGTTCAGTTCCAGCGAGTAAAAAGGGCGGCCTGCAAGTTGGCGGCTGCGCTGGTAGGTGTCGGTGTTCCGTGTGCCTGGGTGTGGCTTTTTGGTTAGGTTGGAAAAGCGTGAGGGGTTTCCTGCAAATGTCTTTTCTAGGGAAACCACAATCCTGCGCTTTTGTGCACAGGGATTTGGACGACCAAATTAACAAGTATATTGTAATTAATCTTTTGACACTTATTATATAGTTTGGATCCGTGATTATTTGCCACTTTTCACATTATTTTAACAATTTCTACTCATAACCTCACCTAAATTGTCCCTTTTGCCACTCATGTGGGGCGTGCTTGACATACTCCGCAAGATCGACTGGCGTGGACAGCACCGGCTCCGGTGGCTTCTTGGGCGAACGGGAAGCACATCCGGCCGCGCGCCGCCTGCTTCCATCGATTCAAACAGCTCCATGGCCTCGTCCAGCTCCCGGCCGTCGACGGCGTACGCGCCGATGAGCGCTTTAAGCCACGATTTCGCGGCCGTGGAGGAACGCGAACGCCACGCGCGCGGCGGCGACGTCCCCGAGCGCGTTCCCGACGACCCGATCGTCCACGAGCGCGCGCCCGCTCTTGGCCGCCAGCACGTGCGGTCGGAGGTGGCGCCAAGACGGCATGCCGGGGAAGAAGAACCGTGCCTCTTTACGCTGAAGGAAGAGCACGGCCACCATGATGCAGGTGCTGCTAGCTCTTGCTGCAGCTCCTTCCCTGCTTGTAAAGGCGGGCATGTAGCCATCGATCTAAGCCACCATTTCTCCTCTCCAATGAAACCTTCGTACTGCAAGAGAAGAAATTAAGCCTAAACTCCCAGTTCTGATGAAACAAATTGTAAAAGAATCTCCTCATGAAACTTCAAGAACAAGTGCAAGAAAATGACGAAACAAATGCATCGATGGATAGGTGTAGTAACATTCTCCTCACCGGTCAGAAATTCTGTCAGTGCAAGAAGAGCAGGTGCCGGCGATCTCCCGCTCGTAGGCCGCGGCCGCGGGCTCGTCCTCGTCAGGGAACCGCACGCGCCGCACTGGGGCATGCCGCCTCTGGCGCGCCCCGTCGAGTAGGTGGTGCGCGTGCATCGGGGACCATCGTGGCGTGAAGGCGCGTGGTCGCCATTTTTTGTGGCGTCAGTACGCGCCAGAGCTGGAGAAGGTGAAGGAGGGGAGAGGAGGCAGGGGCAAAAGAGACAATTTAGGTGCGGTTTGGAATGAAAATTATTAAAATATTGCGAAATTGGTAAATAATCAGGAATCCAACCTAAAGAGTGGCAAAAAAAAAATCAATTGCAGTGCTGAGCGGTGGCATTTTGTAGAGTGGCAATTTATTAAGTGACAAATTTTTAATTCCTTCTATTTGGTTTGGAGCAGCCATTGGCCAGTAGAACACGTGATTCATGTGAAATCTCTTTTAGTTATTTCATAGGATGATGAATGTGTAGTGTTTGGATCATTTTTTAAAAAGCATATGCTATTATGTATTCATATAGCATGCTTATTCAAAAACCGTTTAGATCATATATGTTTCCACTTTAGTTTTTCTATAATTATT
Organism: Guadua angustifolia; assembly: GCA_036346375.1. Taxonomy (NCBI): domain Eukaryota; kingdom Viridiplantae; phylum Streptophyta; class Magnoliopsida; order Poales; family Poaceae; genus Guadua; species Guadua angustifolia. Next base: position 11,688 of record JAYEVE010000718.1, read on the forward strand.
AATGCAATAGCAACTTTTTCTCATTTATAGGTTCGAATATAAAATACTTAGTTATGATTATTTATGTTTCCAAACTTTAGCCGATTTCATGATTGTATATACCTCACGAATATTTATAATGTTTTCTCTTTTTTACCGTCGGATGACTTGTTGCTTCATCTAATTTTCTTTTGTCTAAACAGTTGGGAACATACAAACTCAAATGTTCAATATAAAATCTTCTTGGTATCTGTGCGATATGTATGTCCCGGCCCACCAAACAGTCCTCCAAGGCTCGATCAAAGCGGTTGGATCATGTCGATTGGATAAAAGCGAAGGTTAATTGGGCCAAGCAAAGCGTGAAGAATCAGATAGGCCTTAGTTAAAGAAACCGAGTCGTACAGGCGGGATGATTGTAATCCAAACCGATACTGAGCTCGGGATAGAAACCCTTACTTCGTATCCGAGTAGGACTCAATATTGTAACCGCCTTCTCTATTATATAAAGGAGGGACGGGGCATCTCAAACACGTAACATCTTATCGGCAATCGACTAGCCACATATAATTCCGAGCACAGGACTAGGTATTATCTCCACCGTGAAGAGCCCGAACTCAGATACATCGGGTGTTCTTGTGCTACCATCGAAGTTTGGGTCGGTAGCGTAGCCCCCTTTTCATTATTGTCGGTAACAAACGTCGACAGTTGGCGAGCCAGGTAGGGGCTGCGCTAGGATCAATCGCAGCATGCTCGATGGCAATCTTCAGGAGCACGACCATCTTCGCGCCGGCTCAGGTATTTCGCTTTGGAAGCCTGGATTTCGTCGCCGACAACTTTGGTCGTCTCTCCGTCTCGGATTCGGATCGGCCCGATCCGAACCAATCGAGGTTCTCTTAGCGGCCAACCACTCGGATCGTAACCTGCATGGCCATCTGCCCTAGGGCGATAAGCCAAGGGCCCGATCTCGCCTCGAGTCAGGACTAGCTAATGACGAGCCCCGAGTGGTCGAATACACAAGCAAACCACTCGGACCCACTGGCCGGTGCGCTTCATCTTCCTGCACCTTCAATCCAGAGGGTGAGGTAGGAAATTCCCCGAGCTTTCGCAGCGTTTTTGTGATCGAAACGGACCCTCCGCAAAAGGACGCGCAAATGCTACGGAGGAGAACCATCATCATCAAGAAAACCTGCGAGACTCCTCCAAAGACAGAGGCCAAGCGTGAATGAAGAAATCTTGCAGCATAAAGGTGGGGAACGGTCGATTTCCATACCCCCAAGCCAGAACATCGTCGCCTCCAAGACGCCTCGACACCTTGGCACCACCGCCGGACCGGATAGCCCGCCGCTCGATCGTAGCCCAAGTTCAGCTATGGTTGCGCGGCGGCAATTCAAAGAAAGACCAAGAGGCACCAAGAGAAAAGGCACCATCCCGTACTCGCCTCATCGCCGCAGTCGAAGCGATATCGGCCCTTCGCCGCCACAAAGGGAGCTTCAACAAGGAGAGGACGCTCGACACAAAGATTGGCCGACCTCCGTCAGATTTGAACGCCGTAAAATATGATCGCTGAAGATGAAGCGCGCAGCGCAGAGATAACTATGAACGTTTTGGCATTGGCCACGGCGAACGAAGACCGTCGAAACCTCCGCTACCACGACGGAGGAGAAGGAGAAGGTCACCGAGCTGTGTCGCCTCACCGGCGTTCTCCACAAAGCGAGGCAATGGCCCTATTGAGGGCATCCGGCTTTCACTCCACGCATTCGCCGAGTGGTTTGGCCCGAGGATTCAACCCAAAAGCATCACCAAATTTGACGGAGAAAGAGATCCGGAGGCTTGGCTCCAAGTTTATTCCCTTGCGATCATGGTCACGGGGAAATCACAATGTGATGGCTAACTACCTCCGGTCATGCTCACCTCTTGGCTCAAGCATGGCTCACGGCTCCCCAGAAATTCCATAGACTCTGGGAGGAACTCGTGAGCATTTCATCACCAATTTTCAGTGGCACTTACGAGCGACACGGAACACAAGGGATCTATACTACCGCCAAAGAAGAACGAGACGCCCAGAATTCATCCGGCGCTTCATGCGAGAAGAAGAATACGATCGGACATTTTGAGGCAGCATCATCGCAAACATTCCGCAAAGCGCCAACGACTCGACCTGATCAAAAGATGTCCCGAAGCCGCCATCCACCGTAAGGGAGATGTTTGAGTCGGCAAATCGGTATGCAACGACCTCGGATGCTTTAGCGAACGACAAGATGATCACCCGCGGAAGGATAAAAAGGATTACGCCGAGTCAACAAGACAACGTGATGTAAAGCGAAGTTCAAGAAATAGTGGCAGCGACCGAGCAAGACCGACGACGCGCGCCACGGACCGACAATTATGACACGGTGATGGAGGCAATATGTCCCTTTCACCCAAATAGTAAACATGCGGCGAAGGATTGTTTCACTCTGAGGAGGTTTGCCAGAGAGTCCAGAAGACGACCCGCCAAGGGCGAAGCAAAAGAAGAAGAGAAGAAGAAACAAGATCCCCCTGAAGATGACGACGGAGAATATCAAAAGACGGAACGGGAACTCAATTACATCTACGGGGGCTCAATGGCCTATGAGTCAAAACGAAAGCAGAAGCTCACGGAGAGAGACGTCAACGCCATCGTGCCAGCTGTACCTCAATACCTCAAATGGTCCGAGGTCCCCATAACCTTTAGCCGCCCGACCATCCGCACCACATCCGTGCACTTTAAGATTTCGCCGGTATTGGACCCAGTGGTTCGCAACGTCAAGCTCAAGAAGGCGCTGGTCGATGGAGGAAGTGGACTCAATGTGCTCTTCTCCAAGACTTTCGACGAGATGAAGATTCCTCGCTCCGAGTTGAAGCGGGGCTCATCACCCTTCCATGGGGTAATCCCCGGAACTTCTTCCATTCCACTTGGCCAAATCACCCTGCCGGTCACGTTTGGAACCAAGGAGAATTTCCGGACGGAGTACCTTAACTTTGAGGTGGTGACTTCAGACAAAGATATCACGCCATTCGGGAAGGCCCGGCTTGGCGATTCATGGTCGTGCCACATTATACCTACCTCGTCCGAAGATGCCGGACCGAGGGGTAATCTCTGACATGGCGATGTCAGCGATCGTTCAGATCACGACAAAGAAAGCTCGCGAGATGGTCAAGCTCAGAGATAGAAGATGACGTAAAGAAGATCCGACAGGCGGCCGCGCATCAAGAAGATGAAGGAGAGGTACCAACCAAGAAGCAGGCTAAAACAAGTTTGAAGCTTGATGAAGGGACCAAGAAGGTAATCCTCGACCCGTCTAGCTCCAACCAGACAGCTTTGATTGGGACAGACCTCACCACCAAATAGGAAGACGCGCTCGTCACCTTCCTCTGGGCCAACTGGGACATCTTCGCGGAAACCATCCGACATGCCCGCTGCTCCCGGAGGTGATCGAGCACTCTTTAAACATTGATTTAAAAAGCCAAACCCATCAAGCGGCGGCTCAAGGTTTGCTCAGACGGGAAGGAGGCCATCAAGGAGGAAATCACGGGCTATTAGCGTGAGGCTTTATAAAAGAAGTGTACCATCCTCGACCGGGTGGCGAACCCGATTTGTCGCAAAAAGAATAAAAGTTGGCGCATGTGCGTTGATTATACCGATCTCAACAAGGCTTGCCCGAAGATCCCTTCGGGTTGCCTCAGATGACCAAGTGGTAGACTCCACGACGTGATGCGAACTCCTTAGCTTTCGAATGCCTACTCGAGGATATCACAAGATTAGGCTAAAAGAGGAAGATCGTGATCAAAACTTCATTCATCACTCCGCTCGAGCCTTCACACGTCACAATGCCATTCGACTTGAAGAACGCGGCGCAACTTACTAACGCCAATACAACGGTGCTTTCATTCCCGGATCGGGCGCAATGTGGAAGCATACGTTGATGATGTTGTCGTCAAATCACGGGCCAAGGAAGACCTCATATCTGACTTAGCCGAAACCTTTGAAAGCCTAAGGACCTACAAAATGAAGCTCAACCCCGAAAAATGCGTCTTCGGAGTCCCGTCTAGGAAATTACTCGGGTTCATCATTTCACAGCGAGGCATCGAGGCAAACCCAGAAAAAATCAATACAATCCTGAAGATGAAGCCTCCAGCCAATCAGAAAGACGTCCAAAAGCTCACTGGATGCATGGTGGCACTCGGCAGATTCATCTCCCGACTGGGGTCGCGGGGAATGCCTTTTTTCAAACTTCTAAAGAAGCAAGGAAATTTTCAATGGACTCTGAAGCTCAAAGAAGCTTTCAAGAATTGAAGACGTTCTTGTCATCCTCGCCGTCTTTGGTTCCCCAATATCGAAGAACCCCTTTGTTCTACATCGCCGCAACAACTCATGTAGTCGGTGGCAATTGTAGTAGAGCGAAGGAAGAAGGGCACCTCGAAAGTACAGAGACTGTCTACTTCGTCACCGAGGTATTGGGAGAGTCCAAGGTACGCTATCCACAAGTCTGTAAACTACTATACGCCGTGTTGCTTGCCTCCCGCAAACTCAAGCACTACTTCCAAGAGCATTCAATCACGGTGGTTACCACTTTTTCCGCCGGGACATACTTCACAACCGGAGGCCACTTTGGGAGGATCGCAAAATGGGCGGTCGAGCTTGGAGCCTTGAAGTATCCTTCAGGCCACGGACGACAGTAAAATCTCAAGTACTTGCCGATTTCACCGCCGAATGGATAGAGCTGCAATCACCAACAAACGTTGAAGAGCTGGAATATTGGACAATGTACTTCGACGGATCTCTCATGCTCAGTGGTGCAGGAGCAGGCGTGGTTCTCATCTCTCCAACAGGTGAGCGCCTGAAATACGTCTTGCAGATTCACTTCCCAGCATCAAACAACGCCGCCGAGTACGGCACTCATCCACGGACCTTCGATCGCGATATCTCTCAGGTATCGGTGACTAACAATTCGAGGCGACTCCATGTCGGTGATCAATCAAGTCCAAAAAGATTGGTTGTCGCGTCGAAGATGTCATGACGGCCATCGCCAGAGGTACGAAGCTTGAAGACAAGTTTGTGGCCGAGCTCATCCACGTACTCGTCGCGACAATGAAGAAGCAGATGAATTGGCAAGATTGGGTTCCACTCGGACCATCGCACCAGCCGGGGTTTTTGTTGAAGAAATTCACAAACCCTCGATAAAGCAGGAGCAGAATAAGTCAGAAGAGAAATCCAACGAAGAGGAGGTCACGGTCATCGGCAGACCGACGGCCCTTTTCTCAATTACCTATTGAAAGACGAACTTCCGAAGACCGAGCGAAGCGAGCGCATCTCGGCAAAGAAGAGTTACGTGGTGGTAGGAGAAGAGTTATTTCAAAAAGTGCCTCGAGTTCTAAGGCGATGCATATCAGCAGAAGAAGGAAAGCAATTACTCAGGGAAATCCACTCGGGAATTTGTGGGCATCACGCGGCATCAAGCACACTGGTAGGCAAGGCATATCGACAAGGCTTCTTCTGGCCGACTGCTGTATCCGACGCAGAAGACATCGTCCGAACTTGTGAAGGCTGCCAGTTCTTTGCTCGCCAAGTACACGTACCTGCTCAGAAGCTGCAAACAATACCGATCACTTGGCCGTTCGCAGTCTGGGGGCTTGACATGGTCGGCCCATTGAAGAAGGCTCAAGGAGGCTTCACCCACCTCTTCGTCGCTGTCGATAAATTCACTAAATGGATAGAAGCAAAGCCAGTGGCTACCATTACGGCAGCCAAAGCCAAGGAATTCTTCCAAGAAATTGTGGTAAGATTCGGCGTACCAAACAGGATTATCACGGACAATGGAACCCAATTCCGAGGAGAAGAGTTTCAAGAGTGGTGTGATAGGCTCGGCATCAAAATCGCCGCCTCGTGGCTCACCCAAGAGCAATGGTCGTGGAAAGAGCAAGCGGCATGGTGCCGCAAGGCCTAAAGGCACGAATCTTTGACCGTCTCAAGTTATCGCCACCCGATGGGTGAAAGAAGCGCCGTCGAGACTGGGGCCGAGAACCACCCCTAGCAGATCCACCGGCATCACCCTTCTTTACGGTCTCTGGCTGAGGCGGTCCTACCTACAGAATTGACCTTCAGATCCCCTCGGGTTCGGAATTTCAAGGAGGGCGAGTCGGAAGAAAGCAGAATGGAGGATATCGACAGGTTGGAAGAGGCAAGAGAAATCGCTGTGGTCCAGTCGGCCAGATACCTTGAGTTCTCAAGCCGTATCACGATCAAACGTCCAAACCGAAAGCGTTTTCCAAAGGCGATTTGGTTCTGATAAAGAGTCAGAAGCACGAGCACAAGTTATCTCCAATGTGGGAAGGCCCTTACATTGTGGACGAAATAGCGTCCGAGGGCCTCTGAGCTTAAGCGAGAAGCGGTGCCATCATCAGCAATTCATGGAATATAGAGCAGTTACGTCGTTTTTATTCTTGAAAGAAGTTCAACAAGGTGTCAGATCTAATTTAAATTGACTTGCTACTCAATTGTTCCTTAATTAAGCAGTAAGTCGGGGGTTACACCTAATAGTGTTGCGCATGCGCAACCATAATGAAGAAGATACTTGTGCAAGAGTAACACCATGTATCCGAATTCTCTATTCAATTGACTTGCTACTCAATTGTTCCTCAATTAAGCAGTAAGTCGGGGGCTACACCTAATGGTGTTGCACATGTGCAACCCCGCAGGCAAACCAGCTCCTATTTTTTGGCGATCACGACTAGATCCGAGTACTCCGAATGTTCGATTATGAAGCCTTAAACGAAAAAAGACTAGTCGCCTAAAAGCACATTCGAGGAAAAAACTCACGTTGCTCGGGGGCTATGCTAATCGGACAAGGTGCTCAAGAACACAAAGGAAAAATCACTCGGAAAAGTCGGCCAAGAGCTAAAAGAGGAAAAACCAGAAGACGAGTTGCTGCAGTTAGAATAATATTACAAAAAGGACCATCATTGTCCACGATGAACACAAGCAAAAGTACTCTCGCAAAATGAGGCCGCCTTCTAAGCTTCTACGCCCTCTTCGCAAGGCCACGCTACCGATGGCTTCAATAAGGCGCCCACGCCTTAATAAGCCTAGGGACGACCTCGATCAAAGCATCGACGGCGTAGTGTCCGGCGACGGCCTCTGCTCCGCCTCGCCATGGTGAGATCAAACTCCGCCCGAGCCTCGGCATTATCGCTTCAGTTCATGGCGTCCCCCAAAATTAAAGATGAGGTTCGCAATCCATGGCGCGATCGCGGCCTGGGCGACTTCGAGAGAGGGGCAAGGAGAGAGATCCTCGGAGGAAGAAGAAGAGTCCATGAAGAAGAAGAGAAGAACTGCGAAAGAAGAATGATCCAACATCGATATAATTTGGGAGCACAAGAAGACGAACAAAGCGAGCACTTCAAAGAAACCCTGCGGAAGGAAGAGGAAGAGCCAGGATCGGATGAAGATGGTAGCCGCTGCAAAACGCAAAAACCAAGGCCAAACTCGTTTATCTTGTGGCAACGCCTATCCTCGAAAGAGACTCAACTCGCTCAAACCGACGCTTTGTCACTAAGGCGGGAAGACGGTCCACCTTACCGACGTGTTGCTACACGATCTCAAGGAGGGTCGTGTCAAAGCGCAGAGAGGCATATGGACGGCCCAAGATGGCCGATAGCTCAATAGGCCCAAGCTCAACGGACGACTAAGATAAGGATCAAACATTTCATAAAGAAAATTCAGGTCCGGGATATTTCTTTTATCGAACAAAAGTCTCGAATCCAAATACGGGCAAGTTCAAGATATCGCGAGGATTACACAGACCCAGATCTAAGTTTTTCACCAAAAAATAGCTGTATTCTTGACTTCGTCCATGAGGGCAAGCTACCGATCATCATCAACAGTCTGGGCAAAACCCTCTTGGACAGACTTTTAGCTCCACTTTCATGATACAGAGACTTGGTAATCGCCAACACTTGGCCGGCACTTTTCGCATTGCAACATCCTCCAAAGTCTTGGAAATCTTCGTGGAGGCTTCCTCTAACCTCACGAATTGTAATGTGGTGTCATGGGGACATTGCCGGTACCGCTTCATCAGACTCAGACTGCAACACCTTCTCCAAGACTCGCTTGGAGGCGATCGGTCCGTGCCTCGGCAAGACCGAACCTTTTCGCTAAGTACTGCATCGAGCTCTGCGAAGTTGACTCGATGCACTGCAATAAACCAGTCGGATGAGTTCGAAATTGACAAAGTAATGACGACGAAGACAGAGGACAAGACCAAGAGTGTACCCTCTAATTCTCTTGCTAGCTTGGCTACCTGTTCTTTTGCATCTGCTTCAGCTTTCTTTAGTTCTGTATTTTGGGAAGAATAGGCTTCGAACTTCTCCGAATCGAATTAAAAAAAAGAAAGGACGGGGCATCGGCGAGGACAAAGCCGACTCAAGCATTTGGGCAAAGGAATTACCGTCAGAAAGGCTGATCAAGTTTAACTTCTTGGCCTCGAGGGACTGGATACGACTTCGAAGCCCCTCCAGTTCCTCTCGATTCCCTGCGCGGGTGCGTGTGAGCTCCGCTTCAAACTCATTACGAACCTGTTCGAGTTCTTCAGCATAGTCTTTCCTCATCTTCATCCTCGGGAATAGTTTTTGAAGAAGATAGTTCCGGTCCTTGGCAAAAGATGACAAGCGCTGGAAATGATAGAGCAACATCAAGCTTCGCGAAGAAAAGATCTTTGAAGAAAAGTATGGCGCAAACAATTCACCTTGCCGAGGCGCGTACACTCACGAGCAGCATCGAAGAACGACGCCCAGTGCTGTCTTTCGATCTCACCATCCAAAAGGACTAAGTCACCTTCGTCATCAAGAATGCAGCCCGCACCGGAGATCTCGGGGGAGGTGAAGGAATTCGATGCATGGTGGTGGTCGGCAAGGAGAGGTGGAAGGAGCTTCCGAAGAAAAAGCAATGGCATCAATAGAAGGCGTCAGTATGGGCGATCGGCTCGAGAGGAAAAAGCGGCAAGGTATCACTCGGCTCAGGAGGCACTCGGCCTCGAAATTTCAGCTGGAGGCATAACATCATCGGCGTCTCACCGCCACGTTAGTCGGGCTTCCACCAAGAACTATAGAAGGCCTCAAGACCGGTTCCTCATGAAGAATTTCTTCAACAGATCCTCGCAAGAAATAGCGATCGAGGACACGATCCGAGGGGATCAAGGAAGGGGAGACAAGGAATCCAACCTGTTGGACCTTGTTATCCCAAGACTTCAAACCCCTCCGGGTGGGAGGACTATCACCAGAAACACCAGTCGGGCGTACGAGCGAAGGCATGCTCTCGGTGGCAGTACGGGCCTGAGGCTCGGAAATTTCATGTATCGAAGATTGGCTTGAAGAGGAAGAAGTCGGGGGAGGAGGCTGCATAGCTGCGGTGTCCCTAATCTTTGGGCCACCAGTCGGGCGTACATTGCTCGCCGACTGCTTCCTCTTAGCTTCACGGACAATTGGTTTTTTCCCTTTCCCGACGGGATCATCACCAGGACCACCTATTTTGCTCCGCTTTGCGGCTGGTGCTGCAGAGGACGCACGGTCAGGAAAGGTCCGCTTGTCACTCTTATGGACAGGGAATTCGGGGAGCGGCGCGTCGGAGAAGAAGGCTTTCGCCTCGCAAGTCCGAAAACGAAGAACACATATTCAGATCAAAGTCCCGTGAGAGCAAAAAGATTGAGCATAGAGATACCATGGAAACCTCTTACCGAAGGAGCAGGATGTAGTTTTGTAAAAGGCCTCGGGTTTCGAGGAACGATGATCTTCTCATTTGGGGCGAAGAAATCGGCGACGCTGATCAAGAACGCCCGGAAGAAATGTCATCGAAACCTCCTGGCCGGGTCATTGCGGCCTTCATACTCATGCCGGGATGAACTTCGGTCCTTGAGGGGCCGGATTCGGGGTGCGAAGTTGGCAACAACGGCCATGCCAAGAAGCCCGCCCCTTCAATTCGCAATCACCCCAGAGATCAGCCACCTGGTTCATTTCGTTGTCTTTGGGAAGCGATATCCAGTCGGGAGAAGGCTTGGGTGGAGTCCCAGTGAAGGCAGGCAATGGGGGGTCAGGATTGGCGCAATAAAACCACTCTTGGTGCCAACCCTTATTCGAGATTTTAAAGGGAATGTGAAGATAAGATTTTTTCATGCCCTCCCTCACCGAAACCCCAGACCGCCAACCGTTTTGGGAGAATTCTTGCTAGGGAAGGGCTTGAGGAGGAAAAGATGGCGAAAAAGATCAAAATGAGGCCGAATGCCAAGATAGGTCTCACAGAGATTAACAAAAGCAGCAATTTGAAGAATGGAGTTAGTGTTAAGATGAGTTAACTCGATTCCATAGAACTCGAGGATACCACGAAGAAAGGGGATGCTTGGGAAGGCCAAGCCCGCGCTTAAAAATGATTCAAAGACGACCACCTCTTCAAAGACGAGGAGTAGGCGTAATTCACCTTGGCGCAAGCAAGCGGCAAGCATCACCAAAGGTGGAAAAACACCAATGCCGACCAAATCCTCCAATCGCCCCTCCGTCGCCACCGAAGTAGCCCAATCTTTGGTCGAGGAAGGGGGAGCGGCTATGGAGAAGAAGGCGACATTCTTGAATAAAGAATCTCGCGATCGTGCGAAAACTAGGGTAACGAGAAAAGTTAGCCCTAGCAATGAGGTCATGAAGGAGAAGAAGTTGGAGAACAAAGGGCAAGTAGCAACGGTATAAAGCCACTCTATTTGTTCAGATGATAAGGAAGCGACGCCGATTCTCGCCCGAGCGAAATCGATCACCTTTCCCAAAACCCTCAAACCGCCTAGGGAGCATTTGAGTAATTGGGCAAGCACGACGACGTCACGAATCGCCGATGGCCCAAAAGAATCAAGTTAACAAGTGGTATGCCCCAAGATGGGCCCAAAAGCGTAAACCGTAATGCACGGAATAAATGGGTACCACCCGTAAACAACATCCTCTTATGGTATGCCTCATGTCGGGCCAAAAGTCGATAAGCGTTCTGAATCTAAATCAAAAGCCAGAAAGATGATTTTTGAAACATACAAGAGATCGATCGGCCTGTAATCCGGGACAAAGACACTCAAAACAAAGAGAATTGGCGAGTTCTTCGTGACCTCTTTTGCCCAACGACAAGCACTCGCTAAAAGCACTGGAAGGCTTAACAATTTGGAAGGCATTCGATTATGAAGCACTCGGGGCCTCTTGTGGGATATGTATGTCCCGGCCCACCAAGCAGTCCTCCAAGGCTCACCATCCGCGAACTTGGATCATGTCGATTGGATAAAAGCGAAGGTTAATTGGGCCAAGCAAAGCGTGAAGAATCGAGATAGGCCTTAGTTAAAGAAACCGAGTCGTATTAGGGGGATGATTGTAATCCAAACCGACACGAGCTCAGATAGAAACCCTACTTCAGATCCGAGTAGGACTCAATATTGTAACCGCCCTTCTCTATTATATAAAGGGAGGGACGGGGCATCTCAAACACGTAACATCTTATCGGCAATCAGCTAGCCACATATAATTCCGAGCACAGGACTAGAGTATTATCTCCACCGTGAGAGCCCGAACTCAGATACATCGGGTGTTCTTGTGCTACCATCGAGTTTGGGTCCAGCGTAGTCCCTTTTCATTATTGTCGGTAACAAACGTCGACAGTATCCTTAGTGTTCTTTACAAATAAAATATCTTTTGTCTGAGAAAAATTGCGTACATACAAACACGATGTTCAACGTAGATCGTAGAAGCTTCCTCCCCTCGTATCCCTAGCATCCTTTGCGTAAAAATATCCCAAACCTGAATACAATAATGCAAACACACACAATACAAAACATAATCCGTACATGCCTCCAAAAAAATAATCCATTCAGGTCACACCAAATTTCAGTTTTCACAGAGAACTCCACCGTCTCTTGATATTCACATCTTGAAAGGGGGAGATCGAAAAACCGTAGACCAAAGGAGGAGGTAGGGAGTTGGTAGGGGCATATTCCCAAGATGTCCCCAATTTTCCTGGGGAGCCGATGAGCTCAATTTCAATGGACCGGCACTAAAGTAAGAGTGCGATGGTAGGATTTTAGGGGTATGTTTGGATCCATTAGCACTAATAGTTAGCTGCTAAAATTAGGTAAAGTGGATCTAAACAGATTAGCTAATAACCCAGCTAACAGTTAGCTGCTAACCCAGCTAATAGTTATCTCATTAGCTGGTTCTTCCCTGCTAATTCCTGCTAATAGATAGTGAAATGACTAATATGCCTTTAGCACTATGCAACACAACTATTAATGCATGGTACAATGGACATTTCCACCAATAACTAAATTTTCAACTACCTATTAGTTAGTACCTCCAAACAACCCTAACTAATAATTAGCCAGCTAATAGTTAGCCAACAATTAGCTATTAGCTAGCTAACTATTAGTACTAATGGATCCAAACATGTCCTAGATCTATCAGATTTATAAATGTGATGGAGCTAGGTATTTCTAACTCTATCAGATCTGTGGAGCTGAAGCTGTGAGCATATTAAGAGTGTTTAGATGGATCATCTTATTTACATTTTAGACCAAAAATATAAGCTTAATTCACTTTATTTTAGCATATAAATTTTATATCTCAGATGAAACTATGATCTGAAGTTTTACCAAACAAACCGTAAATGTTTGGCCTCTGGTGGCTGTTGAACCCTGGCGGCTCTCTGCTGAACCAAGAGGTCGACAGCTGAACAGCCATGGATGATGGCATCACATTGGCAAAATAAAAATGTTGCTAGTGTGTGTCAGATTGATCTCTTGCACTTGATAATTTTGTAGTGCATACCAAGCAAGCGTGCACAAAATTGGGAGTAGGAAGCAACACACTTTGGCTAAGGACTTGAGGCAAAGAAAAGGAGTTTCTCCATTTCAGAGCAAGAAAGTTGGGATGGAAACATAGCAAGAATCTCCTTAACTGTAAAGTGTAGACCGATTCTTCTTCTCTCTTGCTATATGTGAGTCCATATGACTAACTCAAACTAGTTCTGATACAGATTTCTTCCTTTTTCTCTGAAATTAACGAGGTCTTTTTATTCCTAAAGCAAACTCCTTTTCTCTATGATTAACAAAGTTTATTTTATTGAGAGGTGCTTCCATACTTTTTTTTTTACATTTGCATAAATATTAAAGCATGAATAAAAGATGTATGGTTACTTGTTATTTTAATTCCTGAAGCAAACTTTATACATATAGCTCTGCTTTGCGAAGAGAGATAGAGAATATCCGATAGCAGCTTGAAAAGCTGCCTGTTTATGGACAGATTAGTTAGCCACTTCGAAAAAAGAGATCATTTTGGATTCTTTTTCCCTCCGACGAAGTAGCTTTCATGGCATCTTTTTTTGAAGGAAACTTTCATGGCATCTTTTGGCCCTGTTTGGCAACAAGGTTTTTTTATAGTTTCTAGACAAAATCATGATTTTAGAGAAAAACTCTGTTTTAGAAACCATGAGGTGTTTGATAGCCCTTCAAAAAACTCTGTTTTAAAAACCATGGTTTTCACAAAACCATGGTTTTTTCTCTGTTTTGGAAACTTTGGTCTTGGGCAAATTTTTCTCGGCCGGCACCAAAACAACTCCCAAAACTTTGTAACCAAACAGTTGAGAGTTCCAAGAAAAACCATGGTTTTAATGGGGTTTGGTAAAACCATATTTTTTATGCCAAGACAATTCCCAAACCATGGTTTTGCAAAACCTTGTTGCCAAACAGGTCATGTGCACAGTCACGCCGTCTCCGGGTGTTGCGTCGCGGCGTGGTGGTGTGCTATTGAGCCATGAATGTGTTTGGTTCAAGGGCAGGAATTGGATTGGATAGAGCGATCCCTGTTTTTATTGTCGGTCAAGCGTTTGGTTCACGGGCAAGTTGGATGGGGCCATCCAAAAAAAGAGAATATTCTTTGCATATGCTGGATGAAGCAATCCAAGGAATTTGGCCGGATGGAGTCATCCAGATTTCCACCTTATGCTTTGTTTATGTATTTGTTAGCCTTTACTTTTCATAAGCCATAGTTTAGCGCAGTTGGTTTGAAGTTTTCGGCTCATTACAAGAGGTCTTGAGTTCGATTTCGGCCTCCCGCGTATCTACAGTACTCGCGATTTACTGTAGCATATACAGTGCGTGGTTTTTTTGTGGGTATCAATTTTAAAGCTACAATTAGTTTATTTTTTCATTCCAAAATTTTAAAAAGATTTTTTCTCTCTGTTAGAATTAATAAACTGTCTACCCTCATCATTCATTCAACTGTTAGAATTAATAAACTGTCTACCCTCATCATTCATCCAACCAAACAAAAAACTAACTTATCCCATCCATCCAACCAAACAAAAAACTGACTCATCCCATCCATCCAACCAAACAACCACCTGAATAGTCATATCCCATCCAGATCTGAATGACCATATCCTATCTAACCTCGTCCTCCAACCAAACGCACCCAAAAGTTGCCGCCGCCTACCATCCATGCCAAGGCGATGGGAACTCAACTGCTGCCTGCCAAATCGATCGGTGATGACTGCATCAGCTCCTGCTCGATCTCTGTATGGCGTCGTTTTCGATGGAGGATTTTGCGAGGTTTGAAGGCACGTTTGATGTGCTAACTCTGCATGTGTGATGATGATACCAAGTTACTAACTTGTATATAATACGCTTGACGTGCTAACTCTGCATGTGTGATGATGATACCAAGTTACTAACTTGTATATAATACGTTTGACGTGCTAAATCTGCATGTACGATGATGATACCAAGTTTCTAACTTATATATAATACGTTTGACGTGCTAACTCTGCATGTGTGATGATGATACCAAGTTACTAACTTGTATATATAATATGGACAAGGTGTGAACTGTCAGGTTTTGCTCTTGTGGCAGCAACGAACAATCCGATGTGTTTATGGAGTAGCACACATCGGAGCTGCCGAAGTGCAAGTACCTAGGTCCTAGAAAAATCCATGGAGTTTTTTTTATGTACTCGTGCAGTGTTTCCTGTTAAAAATATTGAGCAGTCAATTTTCACTCCACACTCAGGCGCTACGAATTTTGCGAAGGATCTACAGTCTCGTCATGAGCATGGACACACTGAACACGCACTCCCATGAGTCCCATCATCATATCATCGACCTGTCCTTCAGTACAAATGAAGACTGACTAGATATGGTAGCGTATTATTACACGCCGTATTGTGTGGACGTGAAAACGCGCGATGTCGTGCCGACGAAAAAATCTGACCCAATTTTTTCTGAAAAAATACGTAATTCCAGTTTATTGTGTCGAAAGAACTGGTGCCCGTGCTGAATTTACGGAATTACGGCGTATTTTTTGCAAAATAACTGGCAAAAGGACCTGCTCGTGATTTGTAGAAATATCTCTTTCGGCGAATTACTTGGAAAATATTAGAGACCGAGCTAGAAAACCGAGGTGAGAAAATAGTCTAGAGGAAAAACGGCGAAAAATTATCAGAGACGACAACCTCCTTTTGTCGAGTCTAATACTCTACGCGTTCACCGTGTAATAATACATGTTTAAAAACATACCAGAGATCGAGCTGGAAAATCGAGCCGGGGAAAAAGTCTAGAGACAGAGCTGCACACATATTTCTAGTGATGAAAACATTTTTTCCGAGAAAAATGGAGAAAGGACCTAAACGTAAGGAGTAAGTACCTGTTTGTTACGTTTTTGGACATGTTCGCTATCCCGAAAAATAAGAAAAGGGCTTGCTCGCGATATGAATTAAACGTGAGGTTTTTTTCGTAAAATAGCGTGCGAGGGACCCAAACGCGAATCGGGAAAAAAATCTTCCCCTCACAAAAAATCACGGAGGACCTATTCGTAATCTCTAGGGACCTATCCGCAATTTCAAAAAACACTGGGGGTTTTTCGCAAAAATGGCAAGGGTGACGGGTGGCCACCCTCTCCATCTGGCTACCCCAGGCGGTATTATATGGGATATATTCGTGTCGATTTCAATTTTGATTTTCCTACTTGTGTGCCATCTGGAAACGAAGTTTTTCTTCAAAAGAAAAAAAAATCACCGTCAGACCTTCAAATCTTTTATGTCTCTCACGCCTGAGGTCCTATTTAGCAGAGTTCTAAATCCCAGCTACACCTCAGATTTGAAGGTTATAGGCTAAAATATACCCACAGCTCAGCTACATAAATTTCTGAAGTTAGGAATACTCTACTCTATCAACTCTATGGATTTTGGTGAAGCTGAAATTGTGCTAAACACTTATTAATTGAACGTCATGGATCCTCACTGCACGGGTCAAGGTACAATGGCAGTCATGCTCTGTCCCTAATGCACTCTCTCAAAAGTCGATGGAGAGCAAGCAAAAGACATTGTCGCGCTCTATGCATGGCGTCGTTGTCATCTCAAGACCGACACAACATCACTTGGTACATTCTTAGCAAGCGTCATAGCCATGAGCTTCTCCTCCGATCAAGCCGGTCCTCCTCACTACTACAGACTGCTTCATCCGCGACCCCCATCATCGCCAGTAGTCCCGACCGACAAAGGATAATATTATCACTGCCGGTTATAACTTCAATCGGCAGTGATAAGAATAGTATAATTTTTCCGCACGATTGGAGGCAATATCATTGCCGGGTTTAGAGAGACCCGGTAGTGATAAGAAGATATCACTGTCGGTTTATATAAAAAAATCGGTAGTGATTTATCATTGCCGGTTCGGCTTTTAACCGGCAATGATAAGACCATTTTCACTGCCGGTTTTACTCCAGAACCGGCAGTGATATTACTGTTCCCCATAATTAGTTAAGATACAGAACATATCAAATATTGCAATTTATCTCGCACAGAACATATCAAAGCATAATTAGTTAAAAAATAGAACATATTAAACATTTGTAATTTATCTCGCACAGAACACTTTTAGTCCATAATTACATATTTAGTCCTAATTATATATACAAGATATAACGGGCCAACGGCTTTTAACCGTTTGAAACCCAAAATGGCGCGAAACCCTATATCCAAAAGTCATCCTCCTCCTCCTCGTCGCCGGAGCTGCCGCCGGATGACCGATCGGAGTTGCGGCGGTGCTCCTCCTCCTCCTCCTCCTCCGAATCCGAATTCGATTCGGTGGCAGAGTTGGTCCTGCCCCAACGCCGCAGGACCTCGCCGCCGCCGCTGTCGTCGTCGTCTCCCTCCTCCTCCTCTACCGGTTGAACAGTATAACCAGCAGTGATAAAGTCATTTATAGGAACGACAGCAATATCACTGCCGGCTTTAGAGATAGAAGCGGCAATGATATATTACTGTCGGGTTTAGAGAAAAACCGCAATCGATAATATGGCACTATATATACCTGGCTCCTTCCCCAACTTCCGCCCGCAAGCAGAGAGGAGCTCTTCTTGCTCGATTGGGGTGGAGAGGCTTAATTTTGCTCTCAAATTTGGTGTAATTCGTTTCTAACTTGTGATCTAAGATTCGTATCTTGATGTACATTTCTTTGGTAGTTTATTTAGTTAGATATTATGTTCTATATTGTTGTAGGTTGTGAGAATTATTGATTGCATAGTCAACACAATTTGAGCTCTAATCTGGAGGCTAGATTTGAAATTACCAACTTTTGTATGTATAGTGATTGGTGAGATTATGATGTAGGTTGAATTTAAGTATTTAGAGGACTAAATTAGTGATTGCATTTAATACGTTGATTGAATTTAATTGTGGTAGCACTTCATAATTAACTATTGTTTAATCTAATTACTTAAAATTGTTTCTTTATTTCATGTATGTTAATTTAATACTTTTGTAAGTAATGTAAATTTGCTGAACGGACCATTATATATAACTAATAGCAATTATTTAATTGATTTTACAATCGAGATTTGGATATAGAATTATAAGTAATGAAAATTTGTAGATTAATTAGCAGTACATAACAAATTAAATGAATAAAATAATTTGTGAGCACTTATTGATTTACTGAGATCTTATTTATTATAAATATTTGTAGATGGACCGAAAATGGATGTATGAAGCGGACCATCGCGATAGCGAGTACTTTAATGGTGTGACTAGTTTTCTGAGCGCGGCTGCGGCGTACAAGTCAAATAAGCTGATGGACTATATTTGTTGCCCATGCGTCGATTGCAAAAATGAGAAGCAATTTCTATGTATCATGTCAATGTAAAATGCAACGTATTTGAATTTTGAAGCAATTTCTATGTATATGTGAGATTTTGAAGCAATTTCTATGTATATGTGAATTTTGAAGCAATTTCTATGTATATGTGAGATTTTGAAGTAATTTCTATGTATATGTGAGATTTTGAAGCAATTTCTATGTATCATGTCAATGTGAAATGCAATGTATTTAAATTTTGAAGCAATTTCTATGTATATGTGAGATTTTGAAGCAATTTCCATGTATATGTGAATTTTGAAGCAAGTTCTATGTATATGTGAGATTTTGAAGCAATTTCTATGTATATGTGAGATTTTGAAGCAATTTCTATGTATATGTGAATTTTGAAGCAATTTCTAAGTATCATGTCAATGTGAAATGCAATGTATTTGAATTTTGAAGCAATTTCTATGTATCATGTTTATGTGAAATGCAATGTATTTGATCATGAGCATCGCCTTATCGTAGTTCTTTGTTACCTGCTCCCTCTGTCCACGAAAGTAGTTGCCGTATGATCGATCCATGCGATTAAGATTTTGAAATTTAGACCATTAATATATATGTACATTATAGTAAAAACCTCTACATATTACCATTTTAAATTGTAATTTTTTTTTAGACACTTATTAAATTGATCTGATCTTATAGAGATATTATTTGAGGCACTTTCGATTCTCTGGAGACATTTTTTATGTTTGAGATGTTATGTACCACTCATAGCAATTACGATATGACACTATTGTGGCATTTTACAAGTTATCTTTAAGATTACATAGAAACAAAAAAAAGTATATCTCTAACGCATGACAAAATGGTGATTACGCCTTATATATGCACAACGTTGATATTAGCAACTCTAACGCATGATAAAATGGTGATTACGCCTTATATATGCACAACGTTGATATATATGCGAAGATTCATCTCATGACTTTGTTAATTTAAAATTCCAGAAAACTTGCTGCACATGGCCTCTCACAATGGACAAGTGCCGGATGGCGCTGAGCCCGTGAACCAAAGCCCAGAGCAAAGCCCGACAAGGTTCCTCAACCTGGAACAACCCGAGGCAACAAATGTACACGAGGTAAGTCTTTAGTAGGATTCTTTCGTAGGATGTGCTTCCCGATGAAATTAGAGCAGAGCCAAACGACTAATGAAAAAAAATCAAAATGCAGGGTCAGACATCTGGTGCACCGAGCCAGCGTCGTGGGCGAGGTCCTAGCAAGATGCGCACAGGTGAACGAAAGGTGATAGTTGAGCTTAATGTAGTCGGAGAACCAGCTATACCCGCATCATTGCTTGGGCCATATCGGACAGCATGCGGGGTCCTGGCTAGAGATAATGTGCCCATCATCTACAAATCATGGACACGTCGGCGTGATTGTTCGCCAGATGTTCCCGATGACATCAAGGAAACATTGTGGATGAGTTGATAACAAGTTTCAGCTTCAAGATCGCTTGAATTTGCCAGGAAACGTGCACTAAGCATTGTGGGATTTGCATGGAAGAACTGGAAGACAAAGTTGAATAATGAGTATGTCAAGAAGGATCAAACGCCATATTTTAATAGATACCCGAGGTTAGAGCAATTTTGGGATGAATTCGTGTAGTATAAGAAATATGATGAAGCCCAGGCTATCAGCCAACAGAACAAGGCAAATTCGGACAAGAACATTTACCCCCATGTGCTAGGCATCGGTGGCTACGTGAGGAAAGTATCCAAGTGGGATGCACGGGAAGAACAGCTAACACGTAGTGGAGTTATTACTGCGACGTCTGAGATGGCCCCAAGATCGAAGTAATGGCTGCTTGCGAGGGAAGTTACTCTGTCGGATGATGGTAGCTTAAGCTTCAGAAGCAAAAAAGACGAGGAAATCTCGAAGAAGATCGCAGATGCCCACTCCCAAACTATTCAGGGCTCCTTCCAGCCAAGAAGGGAGAACGACGAGCTAACACGCGCCTTGGGTAATAAGGAGCACGCTGGTCGCACCAGAGGGTTTAGCTTGGTGCCCTGGAAAGCAGCATTCCTAGAGGATGCCGAAATTTATAAGCGATCAAAGAAATCCAGATAACAATAGTTGGATGAACGTGTACGAGAAATAGAAGACCGGATGCATAGAAGGGAAGTCGAATTTGCAGAACAGATGGAAATGATGCGAGAAATGGTAGCAAAGGTTCTTAGCGAACGTCAGTTACATGACGGCGGTCAGCAGCACCATAGTCACGCCGGGCTCATAAAAGTAGCCAAGCGTTCGCGGGCGCTCCTGAAGAGGACTCAACGTGTAGTTTTCTCGTGGACAAAATCATAGAGCCGACACGCCGCATTGCGATGCACCGCCCGTAGCTAACATTACCATCAAGGTGGTCAAGGATGGCTTGGCCATGCATCGAGGGCGATGTTGCATAACCGCCCAATTCCTCGGGGATACGCTTAGAGTTTTAGTTGATGTGCGTGGTTGATGATACCGCAAAGTGGAGGTTGAGATCCCGTGTCGAGGTTTGTTTCGGCTAATAATTAAAAGGGGCTAAGCTGGATCGAAGCTCGATGGTAGCACAAGACACGAGAAATTATATGTGTTCGCTCTCGCAGGAGATAATACTCTAGTCCCGGCTCTGGGATTATGATTGGCTAGCTTATTTGTCGATGATGTTGTCTCTGTCTATGGTGCCTCGTCCCTCCCTTTATATAGCGAGAAGGGCGGTTATAATATGGAATCCCACCGGATACGAGGTGGGGATTGTATCTTTCCTTATCCGTTATACATGATAACGGCTAGGATTACAATTGTATTCTCCTAAGCGTGGTTGGTTTCCATCTTCGGGTTTCCTTTGTCACGCATGGCGGCTCCCGCCTCCTAGGCAATACCCATCTTCATGCAATCGGCTTGGCCCATCCCCCTGGGTGGTCCTCACGGCCCGCCATGTAGATACCCGGTCCATATACTCCACAAGAGCCACCGAGTGCTTTACGATCGAAGTTGTTGCCTTCCGGTCGCATTTCAACCGAAGTCATGCTTCACGCCGAAAGTGCTTCCACTCTTGATGTAGTTTCGATTGGTTTTTCCTTCCACCGAAAGTGCCCATTGTAGGCAAAGAGATCGTGAAGGACTCAATAGAGCTCCACGCATTGAATTATATCCGATTGTCATGCAGACATACCGTGGCCCATCATGGGGCATACCGTATCCCAAACGATATGCGAAGTCAAAACGCTTTTCCCGCCAAGGCGAAATTCAGCGCCACTCCCTTTAAATTCATTCGTCGCCGGTTGTTGATGTAAATCGTTGAAGCGTTAGCCCCACACGCCGTCGCATCCAAATTTAGTAGCCTTGAAATCATGTATATGCGTAACTTAGGCAATGTAAAAACAATTCACTTTCGGATGTGGTGTCCGATCGGTTTATGTATAATTTTAGAGTTTTTTACTCTTTTCCTTATTGATTTTGAATTCATCCGAGTGGTTTGACTCTTTTGTTTAAGCACTCGCCCGACTAGTCCAACCCCGAGCGTCGGAGTCGGCCATGGCTCTTTTCCTGCACACGCTTTGGGTGACTAAAGTTCGCCGTTCATGGGGTCAGAGCTTCACAACTCGGAATCAACGCACTCGGATTCATTTACAATCGTTAAGTAAAAGAAGAAAAATACAACTCAGAAAAAGATGTGCGCATGCGCACACTATTAGGTGTAGCCCCCGACTTACTGCTTAGTTGAGGATCAACTAAGTAGCAAGTCAAGAAAGCCAACAATTTTATTTATAATAACATAATTGAGTAAAAGGTGACTTAGCTGCTCTATGCTCCATGTGTTGCAGACGATCGTGCCGTCCTTGCTCGTGGCGCAGCGAGGCTCGTGGGTCATCAAGGTGGCGCTGGCGCAGCGTTAGCTCGTGGTCGTGCAAGCGGTGGCGCTGGCGCAGGCGTGGCTCGTGGTCGCGCTGGCGGTGACGCGAGGCGCGGCGTGGCTCGTGGTCGTGCTAAGGGTGACGCCGGGCGTAGGGCGTGGCTCTTTTGCCGCGAAAGTGGCGCCGGGCGCAGCGTAAACTCTTGACCGCTGCGGAGGTGGCGCTGGCGCAGCGCGTTTCTCTGCCGTCTGTAAGCGAAGTGGCGCTTCGGGCGCAGCGTAGGGTCTTGGTCGTGCGAGGTGGCGCTGGGCGCGGGCGGGTTTCTTGGCCATGCGAAAGGTGGCGCCGGCGCGGCGTTGGCTTCGTGGCGTCGCCGATGGCGGCACACGGGCGCAGCGTGGTTCGTGGCCGTGCGAAGTTGGCGCTGGGCGCAGCGCGGCGTCGTGGTCGCGTGCAAAGGTGGCGCCGGGCGCAGCGTGGCTCGTGGCCGTGCCAAAGGTGGCGCCGGGCGCAGCGCGGCTCGTGGCCGTCCGGAGTTGGCGCCGGGCGCAGCGTAGGCTCGTGGTCGCGCCGGTTGGCGCCGGCGCAGCGTAGGCTCGTGGGTCGTGCCGGTTGGCGCCGGGCGCAGCGTAGCTCGTGGCCGCGTGCGAGTTGGCGCTTAGGCTCGTGGGTCGCGCCGAGTTGCTTCGCCGGCACAGCGTAGGTTCGTAACGTCGCGAAAGGTGGCGCCGGGCGCAGCGTGGCTCGTGGTCGTGCAAAGGTGGCGCTTCGGGCGCAGCGCGGGCTCTTGGCCGTGCCGAAGTGGCGCTCGGGCGCGGCGTTGGTTTCGTGGCGTGTTAATGGCGGCTACGGGCGCAAGCATGGCTCTGGCCGTGCCGGTTGGCGCCGGGCGCAGGCGTGCTCGTGGTCGCATAAAGGTGGCGCCGGGCGCAGCGTGGCTTCGTGGCCGTGCAAAGGTGGCGCCGGGCGCAGCGCGGCTCGTGGCGCGGCTTTGGAGTTGGCGCCGGGCGCAGCGAGGCTCGTGGTCCGTCGCGAGGTTGGCGCTTGAGGCGAGGCTCGTGGCGCGCCGGTTGGCGCCGGACGCAAGCGAGGCTCGTGGCCGCGCCGGAGTTGGCGCTTAGGCTCGTGGCCGTCGCCGAGTTTGGCGCCGGGCGCAGCGAGGCTCGTGGCGTCGCCGACGCTGGCGCCGGGCGCAGCGTAGCTTCGTGGCGTGCGGTTGGCGCTTGGCGCCAGGCGCAGGCGCGAGGCTCGTGGTCGCGCTTGAGTTGACGCTCTGGGTTGTTTGTAGTAGCCAAAAAATAGTCGAGGGCCGAGCGGTCTGACCCGAGTTTCGTATAATCGATTTAATCACCGGTGGAAGCGCCTGTGTTTTAGTGCCTCCATGCATTATATGTGTCGCTTAATATCGACACCAAAATAATTTCTGAAACAATAATCGAGAGGAATCGGTAGTATATATCTTTTTGCAAAAACTACCCGAGTGATCCGAATAATTTTTAAGCCACTCTGATATATATAAAAATTAAATGCATATTTGAATGCATAATTTAAATATTAAAAGACTTAGCTGTTAGCTCGCCGACTAATTTTGGCCTGGTTCCAAGTGGTCGGATGGCCGAGCTCTGCTTCCCTCTGATTTGATTGCTTCTCCATGGGAATTAATGCTTGTGACGTCGTGTCTCCGAACTCCTAGGACGTGAGCATAGCACCTCCCCGATGACCTTGCCGAGAAGGTTTTTGCTTCTCGTCCTCGGTGGTTCAGCCGAACTCGCCGGTCTTCTACTTGACTCGGCGAAGTCGCCGAAAGTTTCTTCAACAGTTCCCGGCTTGGCTTAATAGCTCACCGAGATGTCGGCTCGACGAATCGACAATTTTTACGATCGAATCTTCGTGGTCCGCCGGGCGTCGCGTGAAGACCAAGCCGCTGCCGCTTATTCGCCGCGCTGCGCGCATGATGCTTGCTGCGAATCATGGAACGTCGCGACGACGCCACGCCGCCCGGCAAGGAGTGCCTCAGAACTCCGCCGCTTCCTCGATCATTGCGCCGCGGCGCTTTGCTCGATCTTGCCTTGCCGAAATCGCGCTTTGCCTCGATCTGCCGCTACCGGACGAAATCTTCGCCACGTGGACGCGTGCTGTCGCCGATCGATTGCTTTTCACGCGTCGCTCGATTTTGATCTCGCCGTAGCGGACGCTGAGGCTTGAAGGTGTTGATGACCCCGCAATGGATCGCCATCGAGTCCGACGAATTGATCTTGACGCTGCCCCTACCTGGCGCGCCAACTGTCGAGGTTTGTTTCCGACAATAATTAAAAGGGGGCTAAGCGCTGGATCGGAAGCTCGATGGTAGCACAAGACACGAGAAATTATATGAGTTCGGGCTCTCGCGGTGGAGATAATACCCTAGTCCTCTGCTCGGGATTATGATTGGCTAGCTTATTTGCCGATGATGTTGTCTCTCGTCTATGGTGCCCCGCCCCTCCCTTTATATAGCGTAGAAGGGCGGTTATAATATGGAATCCCACCGGATACGAGGTGGGGATTGTATCTTTTCTTATCCGCTATACATGATAACGGCTAGGATTACAATTGTATTCTCCTAAGCGTGGTTGGTTTCCATCTTCGGGTTTCCTTGTGCGCATGGCGGCTCCGCCTCCGGCAATACCCATCTTCATGCAATCGGCTTGGCCCATCCCCCTTGGGTGGTCCTCACTGACTGCCATGTAGATACCCGGGGTCCATATACTCCACACCCAAGCAGGAGGGAAAAATAATCTTGGACAAAACCTAGGCACATTTATCGCGTGGCGCAAGCGCTATATAAAGTTTGCCTCAGATGATGACAACGACAATGACCTTAATAACGATAACGAGGCGGACTCTCCACCCAGGAAAAGTCCTCCTCCTCCGGCGTCACCCAAGAAAGCTCCTTCTCCTGCTCTAGCGCCACAAGACAGTAAGCAAAGAGCACTGCGATCTCAACATTCTACACGGTCAGGGGGAAAAAGTTCCTCATCTGTGAAGCCAGCCAAAACTCTTAGCAAGAAACGAGCATATGAACTGACCGAAGAAGAAACAAGAGAAGAAGTACACGCCAGTGTAGCAGCGCACTTCAAGAAGACGCTACCACCTGCTAAGATTGAAACAACTGAAGCTCCTCAACTTAGCCAACTATCAGACTACGATCGCATCTCTAGGAAGAAATTTAAAGGAGATAGTGGTAAAGCAGCTGTTGCTGGAGGCCAAAGTGGTGCTTAAGGGCAGGAGCCCCCTCTAAAGTGGCCATTCGTTAACGGGGAAGCTTTGCTGGATCCAAATGAGGAGCCTAAACTAACCACACAGTTACGGCGTCTACATCAATGGTATCGGCAGTATGTCCAAGAGACAAAAAACGATACTTTTCCCGTCAAATACAATGATATGGATTTTCACAACATGGACGGCGTTTCTGGGTAGAACACCTAGAACTATATCAGTTGTACCAACAAGACGCCCTGGACGTGTCCATATTAAGAATGTGGACTCTGTAAGTCTCGTGTATAATTCATGTTGTATATTCACGTACTCTTAAACTGAGGGCCTGACTTCTTTTTTTATGTAGAATTGAGACAATGACACTTAGAGCGGACAAAAATGAAAAGATAGGATTCCTCGACTCGGACCTTGTCACCTGCAAACTTATTCTAGATCCAAAAATGATAAATGATGTTGAGGAGTACGCACTCAAGGCACTGCTAAAGCTACAAGATAAGACCTACATACTTTTACCCTACAACTTTCAGTACGTGTTTCCTCGCTTACTAGTCTCGAGATATTTGATGCATAATACTATGTGACGACTAATTGGCTTCTCGTAGCTTTCATCGATCCTTCGTCATCATGTTAGACGAAAGCAACATCACTGTCTTGGACTCAATGAACAAACCGACAAGCGATTACAAATAATTAATAGACTTGCTAGATAGGTAAACTCGGTCGTTGCATTATTGCTCTAGTAATCTTCCATCCCATTGCACCTAATTAATTTTAATGACTACTCAAAACCATGAACAGGGTGTACACAAAATACCGCAAGAAGAGCCATCGGTATCGTCCATTCACGAAGAAGTTCAGAATAAAAACCAATTTTCCATGCCTGAGACAACCCCGAGGGAACAATTTATGTGGATACTACGCAATGACACATATCCACGCTGTTCATCATCGATAAAGACGGGCTACAACGACGAAGCAGTGGTATATCGATCATTACATGTTGACCTGTACTTTTCTTTATAAAGACGATGACACTAATTAATGGTTCAATTTCTCCCATGATGTAGCGTCAAAGTTGGGCACCAGCAGCTCGCCGACAACGAAATTGAAGCCCTTCGAGAGCGCATTTGGGTTCATCGTCGAGAAATTATCAACCCGAAGGGCGAGTTTCACGAGCATATGTAGCTTAAGTGACATGGCAATGATTGTGAATGAACAATGTAAAACTTAAATATTATGATGCTTCAAAAGTGAATGAACAATGTAATAATTAAATATTATGATGCTTCAATGTATTTGAATTACACTTTAGCGATGTTTCAAAGATTATTGTACACAACGATACCGCATGTAATATAACTACTATACAATATATATATGCTACAACATATAACGCAACAAATATATATGTAAAAGGTTTAAAAACCCATCGCTGGTTAACAAGAAAAAATGGCGTTGATACTATTTATCATCACGGATATTGATAAAATAGGCGTTGATAGTTACTATCACCGCCGATTATATTGATAACCGCAGTGATAGTTACTTATCACCGCCGGAAAGTGTGAACCGGCAGCGATAGTGATTATCATCGCCGGTTGGTAGGATAAACCGCGGTGATAGTGATTATCATCGCCGGTTATATATCGGTGTGATAGTCCTCGACTATCACTGCCACTTAGGTAGTGCCGATCCACATCCGACAGTGATGCCGATGTGGACCTAGTAGTGATCTCGTGTTCGGTAGTAGTGCCTCCTCGTCTAAGATCCCATGGCTGACTGTCGGTTGTATGTCCCCATGCCACCGGATTAAGAAACGGAGTACTTCAACAACACCACCATTCCTTGCATCTGCTAAGAACCCACTGCTAGTGGGACTCTAGACTCCTCCCTCACCATTCCTTGCTCGGCGCAGTGGATGATGTCAATAGGTTGCGGGAGGCGCTCGCAGGGGGAGCCGAGGATGCGGTGGAGTTGGTTGATGGGGTGAGGCTATGGTATGACCGAAGCAAGGCGTACGAACCACGCACGCTGTTGATGATGGCAGCCACATACGGATGACATCTACCTCTTCAATGCCTTTACGCGCCATGGAGCAGCAGGTGATGCCTCTTTCGATCGATCAATCGATCTCGAATTATGGTGTTATAAATTTACAATTCTAAGTGTTGTGATGTTATTATTTAAGTTTATAAAATTAAAGATAATTTTAAACTTGAGTTTGTAAATATGTGCTTAGAATTTGAATGCTTCGATGAATTGATTTAAACATTTAACCATTTCACAATCAGAGTGAACATGATTATTCAGACAAGGTTAGTACTCTTTGCAAATAATTTTTTATTGCAGATTAAATATCCATTGCATAGCACGAGCACATGGCTAGTAATACCAATATTAAAGTTGGTAGCATTCCGGCACTCTCGGCGATTTGAGCCGACCAGCTGGTCGGCTTGGCTCGTTTTTGTTTATTTGCGTTCAAATTTTGTTTTGGATAAAATTTCGTCGGTGGCCAAAATCTGAAATTTCAGTGAAATTTCGTTATTTCGAATGAAATCCGTTCAAAATTCAAAAAGAAAAATTCAAATCTGTTTTTTTATTACCAAAATTTTCAAAATTTCGCCCGAAATTTTGGCAGATTTCAACTGCTCGGAAAATGGTTCAAACGATATCAAAAAATTTTGAAATTTTTTGGAAGGTTCTTGACACATTATAGATATTTTCATTAAATTTTTAGGTGATTATCAAATCTGAAGAATTTTTAAAAATTCAAACATTGCTACTGTCCTGATAAAACGTTGACCGGCAAGTTTAAACCGAATGAAAATTAGAACAAACAACATTATAAAATTTTGAAATTTTTTGTGGATGGTTCTGACATATCTATAATATTATCATAAAATATACACATAATGATAAAATGTCATGAATTTTTAAAAAATTGAATAGTGCTACTGTCCTGTTAAAAGGCTTATCGGTAAATTTGAACAAAATGAAAAATTGTCCAAACCATGTTATAAAATTTTAAATTTTTTTTTGGATAGTCCTGATGTAGTATTAATGGATATATAAAATTTTTTAGATGATTATCTTGCTCAAATAATTTTTGAAAATTCTGACAGTGTTACATCCGGATAAAATCCTGATGATTAATACATATATTTGCTTTAGCAATAAAAAAAGGTTTAAAATTTTTAAACATTTTACAGAAGGTTGATAATGAAATGCTTAATATCTCATAAAATATTGAATCATGATCATCCTCCAATGAATTTATAAAATTCTTACAAGGCACAATACCATTTATGTTCTTTCTCTTATTGATTTTTGAAATATAATATAACAAATGAAGTTCAGTGCTTACATAGATTTGATTGAGCAAACAAAAAAAGTTAAATTTTTTTGAAAATTTTATATAATGGTACTGAGGCAATTAGTAATCTCTTGTAAAAATTTTAGATCATGATCACACTTGAGCAAAATTATAAAATTCTGACAATGTAACTGTCTCAATTATGTTCATTCTGTTTTTTTACTATAGCAATTTCAAATTTTTTTTATCTGACCAGTAGTTTAGATTTCATGGAGTCCCGAAATCTGAAATTTTGGTGAAATTTGATTCCCTAATTACGTGTAGGTCCTTCCTACGTTTTTTTACGAAAAGGACCTTTTGATTCAGAAAAATCACGAATCTTTCGTGAAAGGACCCTAAATAAATACCGAAAAAAACTTAGTTACTTTTGGATCATTCCAGCTATTTTTTGCAAAAATGACCTTTCGATTTAGAGCCTGATTTTTTCCGTAAAAGACCCCTAGGGTTTCTTTCGTTTGATTTTGACGCCCCATTTTTTATGGAAAGGCGCTCAAGTGTTTGCGCAAACCCTCCAAAACTTCTGAAGATTATTTTTAGCATATCTGTCGACGATTCGGGATAGCGCCCTCACGAAGCTTACTTGTTGAATGAGGGATCAACGTGAGGCCCCTTTTCC
>JAYEVE010001099.1:0-31891 GCA_036346375.1 Guadua angustifolia
GTTTATTATTTACTAATATATATTTCTTTAAAATTTTTAGATTCTAGTAACAAGGTTGCATCTATCATTAATGATTTTGTGATTGTGGAAACCTTTATTGTGAATACTGTGATTGTGGTATGACACTCTTTACTTCTTTAGTTAGCATTTGCTTCTAATTTATATGTTTATTTACAGTTTGGCATAATAAAATTGTAGGATGAAGAAAAAATAGCTAATGATGATGACTGAGGAGTCATGGTTCTCAAACCTTTTCTTTTACCATTTTGAATGACAAAGTAAGTCACTGCAGCCATTTTGAATAACAAAAAGTTAGGTTATCTTTTGATTTGCTTACAAGATAAGTCATCTACAGTCCAGCATGTTGTTCTGCAAAGTTTTTTTTTTAATTTGATGAACCACCTAAAATGTGTATTATGACGAAGTGCGAGGTGAGCGAGAATGGTTGTATACTACACTTTGAGCTGGATCACTGGCTGTGAGCTTGTTAAGTTGTACTAATGTGTATGGATTTCTTGACCTCTTCCTTGTTCAATCATATTACTAGTTTCAAACAGAGGAAAAGTGAATGAATTTTGAATGATTCAAATCTTATATGATAGTTTTT
This sequence comes from Guadua angustifolia, assembly GCA_036346375.1. NCBI lineage: Eukaryota > Viridiplantae > Streptophyta > Magnoliopsida > Poales > Poaceae > Guadua > Guadua angustifolia. The sequence continues at coordinate 608 of JAYEVE010001099.1, forward strand.
TAGAGGGATATCTGTCACGAAAAAGGGATGTTTGCTGACATCCTGTTCTGGACAGTTGGTTCCTGTCAGTTACCGTCAGCAAATGTTTTTCCTGACGAGTTTACATATTTCCCTGACGGTTCCTGGAGTAGGGAAAGTTCAATTTCTTAGAGCAACCCTAACCCACTCCCTAAACCTCTCCCTATACTAAATTATAATGAGAATTAGAAAAATATGAATTCCAACCCAACCCTTATAAGGAACCCCTATTTTAGGGAGACCCCTTCTCACCCCTACATCTAGGGGCTTTCTCCTTCCCTCTACTATTTTCTTCAACATTTTTTTATTCATTATTTCTATTTTTAGTAAATAATTCATGGGTGCAAAGTAATAATAATGTTTAGATAAATAATAGGGGTGAGTAATAGGGAGTGTGGGTTGGAGACAAATTTGATATAGGGTGCTTTTAATTTTTACACCACCCCTAAATGAGTGATTTAGGGGGAAAATATAGGGATTTGGATTGGAGTTGCTCTTAATTTCTTTGGTGTGCATAGGCAAGAAAAGAGTTGGTTACGCTACTGATCTATAAAAAAAGTTGAGATTTGGTTTATATTTATTGGGCAATGAATCAGGGGAAAATATCCTGTGCAATCAGACATGTTGGTGAAACCACGGTGCAACCCAACTAAAAAAAGTTTCAAAAAATTCTGAAAAAAATCATGGATGTACATCTCAGCTTACCCCATCTACATATAAAATTTCATGATCAAATTCATCCTGTGCTAGAAGTTACAAAAAAGACAAAGTTGATCATGAACAGGAACTGTTCCTTTTCATTATCAACTTTGTCTTTTTTATTACTCTTAGCACAGGACGAATTTGATCATGAAATTTTATATGTAGATGGGGTAAGCTGAGATGTACATCCATGATTTTTTTCAGAATTTTTTGAAACTTTTTTTAGTTGGATTGCACCGTGATTTTACCAACTGTCTGATTGCACAGGATATGTTCCCTCAGAGTCTAGTTTGAATAAAGTGATTTATGTCAAATTTGTTTAACGGTTATAAGATTATAATCCTCACGCAACATACTTGCAGGATAAGCGATGCTCCAAAGGTCATGAAACAGATACCGCCATTATCTATCAAAATAAATGAGGAGCTGGTAAACTTTATACTCTCCACGTCAACTGTGCCTATGCAGTACTGAGAGAGAACGAACATATCCTCTGTAGTCTCAAGAGCCCTTGAGTTAGATAGCTAAAATAAAATTATCAGGCTTGGTCCCTGTTCGTTCATTTTGTAAATCATTTAGGGTTAACAAAACCAAAATTTCAAAAATCGGTAAAAATCGAGCGAAAATCAGTAGAAACCGAAGAAGTTTGAATTCCAAAATTTTGAATTCGGTAGTCAAACAACAGCCAGGAAAAAAATGAAAATCGAGTGATTTTACCGATTTTTGAGTGGGTTTTTTTTTTATTTTCGAGCGATTTTCGATTTTTAGCACACCGAAGGATACTTAAAAAATACAAAAAATCCAAAAAAATTGAAAAAATTAGAAAAAATCCCAATTAATCTATAAAACACCTCAGAGAAATTTAACCAATTTTTGAAATCATCTATTACTTCTAAAAAATCCAAAACAACAATTAATGCAAAGGAACAAAGACACTATCAAATTTTTGTAATTATTTAAAGATTTATTATATTTTGAAATTTTAATGTAACTATAAATGGTGCCAAAGGATCATGTGCTATAATTTTTGGAAATATTAAATTTCATTTAGTGCCCATATAAAATCAAAAACAGAAGAGCATATATAATGATAGTTACACTTTCAGAATTTTTTAAAATTATACATATCTGATTATCATCTGAAAATTTTATAAAATCATTATAATTACGTTATATCATCACACAAAAAGTTTCATTATAATTGCCTCAATACCTCACAAAAAAATTTCAAGAAATTTCAACACTTTTTGCTAAATTTTTTCAAATTTGTATTTAAACTTCATAGTTTACCGAGCAGTTTTTATTACCGAACTGGCTCGAAACGGTCGGTTTTCACGAAAACCAACCGGTTTTCATCGGTTTTGTTAACCTTGAGCTCATTCAACACTTCCTTTCATCCTTTCCTCCTTACATTTTGCATTTAAATGTTGATCTACGGACTTTTCTCAAGTCAGTTGGAAAATATACCAAACTAAAACTACCAAGGATTGCTTCTACATCAGTAGCCTCCAACTTTGGCATGTTTGTAGTACATAGCTAACTACTTTGTTGATATATAACTTGCTATTATTGTCGTGTATTTACGTGATTTGTTTCATTATATATTACTTAATGTATGTGTGTGCTATCCGTATATCCCAAATTATCTAAATTTACTAGTTCAATGCCCGTGAGTTGCTACAAAAAATAAAATTGGTAACGAAACATAAAAGTCAAGCAATGAAAGAAAATTGTGCTACAAGATCAAACATTTATTTCTCTCGATTACAAAAGTTTTTATGGTTTCTCCTTTCAGTATGAATTAAAATCAAATATATTGTACATAACACCACATGTCCTAGTTAAGTGCCTGTGCGTTGCTACGAAAATTCTCAAGCACAACTTTATTAAGAAAAGTTTTTCAAAGCAACAACCAAGTTGGTTGATGAGAAAGACATGCATGAAGCGAACTTGTTAGCTACTTAAGAGTGCTTCAAATTATCAGTTAATCATTCATGCTAGTATAATTTTAACAAGCCTCAACATGAGACAAGAACCTATCTTTGTACAACCTCCATAGGAGTTTTATTTGCTATTATTACTTGTTGGATGACAGTCTGTACTCTGCTAAGAAAAAAATGTCTCCGGTCAACATCCCATAAATAGAACATACATGAAGAATGGCCATAAAACTTGATGAAGAATGGAACAAAGAAATTCTAGTTTCGCATGATTCAATGTCAAAGTGGTGTTTGCAAACGAAAGCACAAAATTTAGATATATAAATAGCTTAGGTGATCATTTCAATATATAGCAAGTACCATAATTCTACCAAATAAAAACTGGAAGCCAAAAAACATGTAGCCCCATAGATTACATTCCGCCAAATATGTAGACACAAGAAGATCATTATTCTTAACAGCTGTAGATATAGAATTTTAACTAAAAGTTAGCACCTACTCAGATAGACATCACCTCCTTTGCCCAAATTGAAAAGCATCATGAGAGCATATCAGAATACGATAGGGTTCTTTGCTCAACCTTGACATCTCAGCTCATTTCAGTTACCTTTTTCGATACCTCCACGCAACTTGAATACACATTGCAACAATAGTTCTCCAGTAGGGGCGATCCATACTTGTTGAATGCAGTTGCAGTAGAGAGGTTCAAACATCAGTCCACAAAATAAAACAGAGGAGTTGAATGCCAGAAATTTCACACGAGCAAAATCAGCCCAAAATCCTCTATTCCGAGTTCCAACTATTCTGGCCTAAGGTTCTGTTAGCATTGAGGTGGCTTTTGAAGAGCACCTTTTCTACTTTTAGAATAGATACAACATTTAGTTTAAAGTGTCTTTTAGAGGCAAAAGTGCTAAATTGCCCACTAAGCAACACATCAAAGCATCATATAATACTTGAGGCAGGCTTAGTGATGGAGAGGCGATCTCCCCAAATTGATGCAATTATGCTAAGATGTCGCATAGGAAACAATTATCTCATCACCAACTTAAGACCGAATAGAAAATCATAGACTTAATCTAACTAAATAAGCTACTGACTCTTTTTTGCTCTGGCTCTATAAATGGATTACCACTTTAAACCCCTATGAGCAAAATGCTCTCTAATAAAGAATGTCTGTGAACTTCATAACATAAGATCGGCAATCAAGAATGTCTGTGAACTTCATAACATAAGATCGACAATTTATTACTGAATGAAAAGCAATGTTGAAGCGGGTGAGATGAAATGAGAACTTCTTGCAATGTATCAACAATTCGACCCCACTCAACCAAGAAGTCCTTCATTTGTCAATCCAACAAGACAGATACAACATTAGTAATTGAAAATAATTCAGGTCATTCATAATATTGTTTCTCCTTAAACACAGGTCATTTTACTTTTATCGATTGCTAAAAGACACGATGTGCATAGATTTCTCAAAAATAAAACTATCCACACAACATTTTTATTAGAATGAATAAATATATAAATATACATCGGTTGTAGTGCAGCATGTCTCAAGAAAATAATGCATAGACAAAATGGCAATACTCTGACTCATAAAGGTGAAGATTAATACCTTCAAATTCTAAATGCCGCTTCCTTCTCGCAGCTTTCTTGATTCTTCAACAATAGAATTCATCTCCTTTTCTGCTCATTAAGTAGCGCTGAGAAGAAGCTTCTTTTGGATCTTTTCCTTCTCACCGCTTCAATTTCTTGTTGTGCAAATTGCCAATCTTTCCTCAAGAGTTTGGCGTATCTATATAGATTAAAATTAAAGATCACTTTTACCTTCAATTCAACTTATTTTTTTTAAAAAAAGCAATATCGACTATATGTGTCCAACATCAAGTTATTTTACATATCAGCAATTTTGATTTTCGAGTCTTTCATTAAATTAATTTGCGTCGATTAAAGAAGATAACAATTGAAGACAACCAAAAAATGAGGAATTGCAGAGCATCCATTCCATGTTTTGGTAGGAAGCTTAGTCAAGTAAAAAAAATTCGACATCTTCCACCATCAAAGAATTAACATCATGCGACTATAAACTATGAGGGCCATTCACTTTCGGTTTTCACGCAGATAGTAGATATGAACTAAATACAGTTGGTATTGGCAAAAAAAATTAATATAATACCTCTTCAATTACTGACTAGATAACTATTCCTCTCATCCGACACCTCTGAAGTCGAGATTGAAGCTCCGTGCCTCTATGGTTAAAATAGATTTCTGCTTAAAACCTCACCAAAGATGTTTGATATAGCACAATTGGTCGATTCCTTTAGACTAGAAAACTCGAAGTTTCCTCTTTTATAAAATATTAAGTCGGAAATAGAACAAACCATATCATTTGCTTCCTTTGCATGATCCAACATTTCTTTGAGCTCCTCAACTTTGGTGAGAATGCCTATACCAAAGAACGAGATGATTCACGCTTGGCAACTTTAGCCTTTTCTTCAAGAAGTTCCATATCCTCTATCATCTTAGTAACCAATTCAAGAGGGTAACAGACCATTCTGCATTACAAAACAGCACAAGAATAAGTAGCCAACTTCAATAATGGTCTGTGAATAAACTATTACAATATACAAGGTACATTTTATTTTTTTAACTAAATTAGTGTTTCAGGTTAATAAAATTTAGCAAGAGTTAGAAAGAGATAAATGAAACAGATAAATCATTGTTGATTCGGTTTCTTGCGCATAAGTACCCAGGAAACTCGTGGATAGTTTGTAGTTCTTAAGAAACTAAAGGAGATGGCGACTTTGTAAAATATGAAGTAATTGTAGGTAGAATCTGCTTGCATCAAGTTAGCACAGGATGGCTCAAAGTGGCTCCTAGACAATAACTTGTTCTGAACAAACTTCATTTTCATTTGTCTTGTGGCGTGCATGTGTTTAAAACCGAAGGACCATTTGCAAACTCAATCTATTACTCTCCTATAACTTTCAAGAAGTGGCAATTGAATGAATTTCTGCTCTTCTTTATTCTACAATAGAATAATTATGATTAATGTCATTATTCTTACGTCTCATTCTTGATACAACCCCATGAAGCGATCCAACCTGAAATGGTACTTTTAGCATCGTTCTCTTTCACTTGATTCATTACATGAAACATGAAATACCATTGACTTACATCTATAATGCTAAAGCATTCTCTTTTAACAGTGTGCACACCGTGCTTAATCTGTCATTTCAATCCAAAATACTTACTGTTAACGCATCATAACAATTGCCCAAAATGGCTGTGTCATGAGATTGACCTAGATAAAAATATCACCACCCTAGCCAAATTCACTCGAAACAACACACCAACCAAAAAGGGGAGAAATCCGAAGAAGATGACAAAGAAGGGTCACCACTACAGTGGAGGGCGTTCTTCACCTTGGCTTCATCGAGCGGTGTGACAGTGGCGGCCATGTCTCCAATTGTGAGTTGAGTTGGGAGAGGAGGGAGGCGAATAGTGCGTGAGGGAGGGCGCAGCAGTGTAAGCGGCCTTGGTGAGGAGCTTAGGTGCGCTTGATGTAAGGAGGCGCGCGTCTTGCCGATGGTGGCCATGGTGGAACAAAGACGGGAGAGTCGGTGTGGTAGCGAGGAGCCGGAGGAGGTCCATCGCTGAGGCTTGGGCGGCGGGTAGCAAAGACGAGATCGCGTCGAGGAGTTGCCCTCCTTTAGGCGCCATTGCCGCGAGAGTTGGCGCTGGATGAGGGTTTGGATGGATTTGGGAGGAGAGGACGGCGAGGTTGGAGCGGAGGGCGAGGCGGATGCGGATGAGGAGGAGGGTGGTGCGTTATGGGTGACGAGTTGGGACATGGCGGCGGATGAGTGGCGAGCACAAGGAGAGAGTCGGAACCCTAGTAGCCGCGAGGTGGGGTGGGAGGTGAAGTGGGAGGCAGCGGAGGCGGGAGTTGGGGGAAATTTTGGAGGAAGGCTCCGGATCGTCGGAGCGTGGCGCGGTGTGGGGGCACATCGAGATTGGAAGCCGGATGGAGCGAGGATTGCTTGAGGAAGGTGGAGCGAGGATTGCGGACAGGAAGGGGTGGGGATCTCGCGAGAGGATTGCGTGAGGTCCGGATCGGCAGGGATATCCGGATCGCTGATGTGTGTGTGGGGGGGGTGGGAGGGGGTGGGGTTCGTGGAAGATCGGACCGTTGTCACCAACTGCTGCTTTATAATAGTAGAGATATTTAGGATTATTTAGATTCGTATTTGGATCCGTTTGGATCCGATTAACCTGTATCCGGTTTTAATCGGAAACACAAAAAATTTATAGATTCCGTTCTCACCCCGATCGAGGGGTAAACCGCTCCATCCCCAGCTTCCCACCTCTACCCGCACCACCTCCACTCCCTCGTCCCAAGACCACGCCGAACCCACCCCGCCCCATCCCGCATCACGGTGTCGTCGCCTCTACAAGCCACTCTGCTTGCCCGCCTCGCCCCTTATTCCCGATCCGGCGCTCATCGGACAGCTTACACTCGCCCCTCGTGTGGCGATGGATGAGCAGCCAGATCTGAGGAAAGACGATCGAGCAGTGGAAGGCGTTGCGAGTTTAAAGGAAGGCAAAAGATGACGGTGAATAGTAATTACACTTTGTTTTACTTGTTGACCGTTATGTCGAGTAATTGTAAATGGGGTTGGTAACTTTCTGACGTGGAGCGAGTATAAATACTCGATGTGAGGGCGATTGGGTTATGACATGAAAAGTAAAGAAATTCCCTTTCCTACCAAATCCTCTCCTGTTCTTTCTCTTTTCTCGCCGTATCTTGCTTTGGCCGGTGATCTCACGCACCAAACATCCTTCCTGGTGCCAAGGGACATATCAATCTGGTATCAGAGCACGGTTCGATTAGGGTTTGGGCTGTAAATTTTTTTTTCCGGAGAGCAGGTTAGGGAACCGGAATTGCATCTTCTCGATTCCGTGATCCCTGTAAAATCCCTAAATCTCAGGTTGGCTTGAACCCCGATCGGCACCACGGCTCCCCCAAAACCTTCGGTTCAAACTCGTTTTGTGTTGGAGGTGATGGAAGAGACAGCAGTGCGATCGGAGGAGAGATTTTCGCTGATTCAGGAACGTTTGGATCATCTATGTGCGCAGGTGGAACAAATTGATGTTACCAGTGATTGATGACCGGACGGAGATTGCTGTGGCGTAAGCGGCTGGAGCAACGCCCGCGATCACCAAATGATCACCAAGCAGTTGGAGGCGGACAGCCTTGATGACTTCGCTTAGCGACCGATCGGTGGCGAACGCGCCGTGATGGAGGAGCGTCTCCACGGGCAAGGGCAAGGCCCTTTTCACACCAGCACCGCATGAAGCCTGGCCACGAGGTGAGGAAGACTTTCTTGCATCGTCTGCAGGGATGCGCGCGTCCGGTTCGGCTAGTGGACCGCAGGAGATATTGGGGGTAGGGTCTCGTTCTCCTCGGGAGGCAGGAGGAACCGTGAAGAACTATCTGCCGAAGATGTCATTTCCCAAATTTTCTGGCAAGAGTCCATGATTGTGGCGCGACAAATGCGTCGACTACTTCAGGCTCTTCAATATTCCGGAGGCAATGTGGGTGACGGCCGCGACTCTTCATATGGAAGGCAATCTTTGCTAGATGGTCAGCAAACTGCGAGCCAGCGGGAGATAAGCGATTGGCGTCATTCATACTGATGTGGGCGAAATTTGGCATGCATGATCATCGACGGCTTCTGGCTGAGTTGGCTGATATTAAGCAAGTGGGTTCGATGAACGACTATCAAACTCGATTTGAGGAACTGATGTATGAAATACTGCTGCATAACCCTTCTTACGGCGATCCGTTCTTCGTTTCTCAATTTGTGCGAGGCCTCAAATCGGATTTGCGGGCCATGGTCCAGGTGCAAGTTCCTGAAACAGTGGATCGGGTGGCTCTTCTGGCGCGGGTGCAACAAGATATAATTGACCGCAGTAAAGGATGGAAGGCCCGGTTAACCATGGCTAAGCCTGGTGAAGCACCAAACAGAGTGGAACCTGTAGCTAACCCAATTAAGCTCGGCCAAGGAGAATTGTGGAAAGCTAAGCAAATTCGCGAATATCGACGCATGCATGGGCTGTGTTACCAATGTGGTGAAAAGTATGAACCTAACCATCATTTACCTTTAAGAAGCAAGCTCTTGCCCAACTTCAAGCCATTCGATTGATGATCATTGGGAGGTCTTATCAGATGAGGTTTTGGATTCTTTGGAATCGGTGCATTGGATCCAGAGAGGCGATCAACCTTTCTCTTAATGCTTTGGTCGGTAATCGAAACTTAAGTCGGTCGCCTTTTAACGATAATCCTTGTCGGTGATGTTATTGTTGGTGGATTAAGCGATTCCATAGTTTTGTTAATCTTTGGTTTTTGCCGTATTGGATATATTCCTCAAGCAGTTAAGCCAGTCACAGTGAAGGTGGCTAATGGTGATACCATGTCTTGTGATACCTGGATTCCCAATTTTGAATGGTGGTCTCAGGGGCACACTTTTTCTGCCGATTTGAGAGTACTGGAGCTAGGAGCTTATGATGGTATTCTTGGCATGGATTGGCTTAAGAATCACAGTCCCATGATGTGTGATTGGAAGAACAAGGTCTTGGAATTTTCACACAGAGGATGTACTATTGCTTTACAGGGCATTCAGAGTGCACAACCATCTGAAATGAAGGCATTGTCGATGGATCAATTGGACAAGTGGAGAAGAGGGAATGCAATATGGGCCTTGGCAATCGTTGAATCCGACAAAGAGTATTGTTCGGGTCCTAACATAAAGGAGCAGTTGGACCCGATTCCCACAGTGGTTATTGATGTCCTCAACTGTTATGAAGATGTGTTCAAGGAACCAGTGGACTTACCACCTAAGCGCCTGTATGATCATGCTATACCTCTGAAGTCGGTCTTTGCCCCGATTAACTCAGACCTTACCGTTATTCGCCTCTCCGTAAAAATGAGATTGAATGGCAAGTCTCGAAAATGCTGCACTCCGGTATCATCGTTCCGAGCGTCAGTCCCTTTGCTTCACCCGTATTCTTTGGTTCGAAGAAAGAAGCGATTGGAGATTTTGTGTCGATTCGGAGGTTGAATGATTTGACCATTAAAAACAAATTTCGATGCCGTGATTGATGAGTTCTTTGGATGAATTATCGGCACACAGTTCTTTTCTAAATTAGATTTTAAGCGGGCTACCACCAAATCCGTATGCGAGAGGAGGATGAAATGAAAACTGCCTTCAAAACACACCATGGTCACTATCAGTTCAAAGTAATGCCATTCGGCCTTACCAATGCGCCCGCGACATTCCAATGTGTGATGAACTCTGTGCTAGCTCCCTTCCTCAGGAAATTTGTTTTGGTATTCATTGATGATATACTTGTCTACAGCCCAAACTTGGGCACTCATGTGGAGCATTTAGCGCAGGTTCTGCAAGTCTTACAGGAGCATCAGCTGTTTGTGAAAAGATCTAAGTGCCTGTTCGCCCAGCGTCAGTTGGAGTACTTAGGCCATATCATTTCCGATCAAGGGGTCTCGACTGATCCTCAGAAGACCAAGGTTATGTTGGCATGGCCGCGTCCCATGAATGTGACGGAGCTGCGAAGTTTTTTAGGCCTCACCGGCTACTATCGGAAGTTCGTTCGGAATTATGGTATTCTGGCCAAGCCGTTGACCAATCTCTTGAAGAAAAGGGAGTTTGAGTGGAATCCAGCAGCTGAAGATGCGTTTGTGGCGCTAAAACGGGCCATGTCTTCCACGCCGGTCCTGAAGCTTCCTGATTTTGAGCAAAGCTTTGAAGTGGAAACTGATGCCTGTGATCATGGCGTTGAAATTTATTTTGATGCGTGTGGGCAACTGTGGCGTTCTTCAGTAAAGCATTGGGGCCTTCGCATCAGCACTTATCTATTTATGAGAAGGAATTCCTTGCTTTGATGTTGGCGGTTGAGAGGTGGCGCTCCTATTTGCAGCGGCATGAATTTGTTATTCACACTGACCATCGCAGTCTCTGCTACTTAGAACAACAGCAGCTCCAGTCAGACATGCAACGCAAAGCGATGACGCGATTGATGGGTTTGCAGTTTCGCATTGTCTATAAGAAGGGTAAGGACAACCTCGCTGCCGATGCTTTATCTCGCGTGGGTTATGCTATGGCATTACAGGCGGTCTCAGAAGTTAGACCCATTTGGATACAGGAGGTTTTGAATTCTTACGCTACCGACCACGCTGCCCAACAGCTCTTGTCCCAACTTGCCATCCACAGCCCAGATGAAAACGGTTATGAATTGTCCAATGGTTTGATTCGGCACCATGGCAAAGTTTGGATTGGAGGTAATGCTGCATTACAGACTAAACTCATTCATGCTTTCCATTCTAGCCCGGTTGGGGGACACTCTGGCATTCATGCCACCTATCAACGTCTGAAGAAGATGTTTTGTTGGCCTGGGATGAAGCAGGATGTTCAGGCTTTTGTCAAACAATGTTGCATCTGTCAGCAGGCTAAATGAGAGCACACAAAATCGGCTGGTTTGTTACAGCCTTTGCCTGTACCAGAAACAGCTTGGCATGATGTCACTATGGACTTCATTGAGGGGTTGCCCCTGTCTGACAATTGCAATGCGATTCTGGTGGTAGTGGATCGTTTTTCCAAATATAGCCACTTCATTGCCCTCAAGCATCCATTTACTGCTAGTAAGGTTGCCAAACTCTTCTTTGAGCATGTAGTCAAATTACATGGAATGCCGCAAACTATTACTTCGGATCGTGACCGCGTATTCACTAGCAGTTTTTGGAAGGAGTTGTTCACCATTTTGGACACTAAATTACAATTCAGTACCGCCTACCACCCACAGACTGACGGCCAAAGTGAACGCGTCAATCAATGTTTAGAGATGTATTTAAGGTGTGCAATACATTCCTCACCGGGTAAATGGAGATCCTGGCTTGCCCTTGCTGAATTCTGGTATAATACCAGTTATCACACCTCTCTTGGGTGTTCACCATTCAAAGCACTGTATGGGCAAGATCCTAACTATGGCGTTCTGGCGGATGGGGTTCAGGCAGCATCAGGTGATGTGTTGGAGTTCCTGCACAACAAGCAGCGGCATGATGAAATGTTGAAACAGCAATTGAGCCGTGCGCAGAACAGGATGAAAATGCAGGCTGATCAGCACCGGCAAGAACGTCATTTTCAAGTTGGTGACTCAGTCTTGCTCAAACTTCAACCCTATGCTCAGTCTTCATTGGTGAATCGACCATGTCCTAAGTTGGCTCATAAATTTTTTGGTCCTTATACTGTGCTGGAGAAAATTGGTGTGGTTGCTTACCGTTTGGCTTTACCACCGGACAGTCTCATCCATCCTGTATTTCATGTGTCCCAACTGAAAGCCTTCACGCCTGATTATTCACCTGTGTTCTCCCAACTGCCCAAACCTCCCGAGCTGGATGTGCAGGACATCGAACCGGAAGAAATACTGCAGAGGCGTTTAGTCAAGAAGGGTAATGCGGCGGTCATTCAAGCTTTGGTGAAGTGGACTGGCCTTCCACCCGATTCTGCCACCTGGGAAAATTTTGATGTTTTGACTCAGCGCTTTCCACAAGTGCTTGCTTGGGGACAAGCAAGGTCTGAAGGGGCGGGAGGTGTGGCGACTGGATGAGCCAGCAGATCCTGGGAAGACGCATCGAACGGTGGAAGACGTTGCGAGTTTAAAGGAAGGCAAAAGATGACGGTGAATAGTAATTACACTTTGTTTTACTTGTTGACTGTTATGTCGAGTAATTGTAAATGGGGTTGGTAACTCTGCTGTAGGTGGAGCGAGTATAAATACTCTGATGTGAGGACGATTGGGTTATGACGTGAAAAGTAAAGAAATTCCCCTTTCCTACCAAATCCTCTCCTGTTCTTTCTCTTTTCTCGCCGTATCTTGCTTTGGCCGGTGATCTCACGCACCAAACATCCTTCCTGGTGCCAAGGGACATATCACTACGGCCCTACCGCCGCCGCCGCGGCCCCATCTCCCCACCCAGCCGTGCCCACTTCCAAGTTCCAATCCCGTCCTCTTTAACTCCACTGCTCCGATCTCCCCACCTCAATCAAAGAGATGTCGTCAGCGACCACAGCGTCGGCACCGCCTGCCAATGCCACCGCGGCTGCACCGCCTCCTGCCCAATCCCCGAAGTCGCCATTGCATTTGTCGGGGGATGGTGGCTCCGGGGTGTCCACGTCGCTAGTGGTGGGCGCAGCGGTGGGCAGGCTGGTGATGCTGCTGCTAGCCAGCTTCGTGTGCCTCTACTGCCTCCGTAAGAAGCGCCGCCACCCGCCGCCACACTACGGCTACTCGCCTCCTCCGCCGTACAAGGGTGAGATCTCTTTACAGCTCCGAACTTCGAACCCTAGCTGTCATTGTCTAGATCTAGATTTGGTGTGCTGGTAGCATGTGCTAGCAGCCAATCACGTTGCTGTCGGTTCCAATTCTTTGGTGCTTGGCAAATTCACTGCAATTCTTCTGCTTGGTCACAATTAGGTGTGTTTCTGCAAGTGCTTTGCTGTTGACGTGTGCGTGACAGGCTAGAAGGTGTAAATTATAGTATGTACTGACGAAAATTTCAATTTCGATAACACTGGACCCGGAATTCTTACTTATTGCTTCGTAATTATCATGATTGAGACTTAGGGAAGGTGCATTTTTGTTACATAAGGAGAAGCTCTTCGTCCAAAAACTTCAGCTTCCACTTTTACTACTCCTCCAAAAATTGGGACCAGGTAAATACTTGTCTCTCCTCTATCTTTTCCTTTGTTTCCATGAACACAAGAAGAGCTATTCATTCTTCGTTTTCCTGTCTCTGCAAGAAATCGTTGGAGATCAAAGCATCTTAAAGCTGTATTCTCCATGAGGACAAGTTCGACAACAGCAAGGTGGGTCATATTGTGTACTGTTCATGGTTGTTTTCATGTATATGTGACGTTAGATAACTGCCATGGATATGATCACAAAACAGAAGCCGACCAATTGTTCATTTTTTGTATAGTTTTGGACGTTACAATGAGTCATGGGAGATGCCGTGTTAGGTGAGGGATGTGTTGTTCTCATGTAAGATAACATCTATCCCTATCTTTTCTTTCTGCTTTTCTTTCCTTTGCTAAATCCGTAAATGCTTGCATTGTCTGATATTTAAAGTTCAGAGTGAAAAATTGAAGCACACATAAAATAACTTCTTGTTTTCCCACAATTTTAGGCTGCCATTGTTGTTGAGTCAAACATATAGGAATTGGTTCATATTTTTCACAATATGCACAAGCAAAGGTTCCTTTTCATTAATTCAATTTTCAAAATGAAAAATAGGGTTGTGTTACTGTTCTTGATACTTCAGATAAGAAAAGTTAAAAATCAAATCTTTTGTTCCATACTTTAAGTCAATGAGTTAATGAGTTTTTCTGTTCTTAGATATGCAGCTTCAGGTTTGTTAATGAGTTTTTTTGGGTTCATTAGCAAGCGTGAATCTAATCATTGCATGCCACCAAAATACCACCCCAAGTTCCATGTGAAGGTACGGGTACACCATTCTATACTTGTGGATCCTACTTCCCTCATTCTGATGCATCCTAGTAGCAGTATCTCTACAAGGAAGGAGTGTCGAATTATGATTCGTTTGGATGATGCAAGAAGATCATTGTAACCTATAATTTTAATTTTGTTGTATTGTAATGTCAAGAAAGTAGGCAGATTGCATTACCTTATATTGCTTTTAATTCAGTTTTCAAAATGAAAAATAGGGTTGTGTCACTGTTCTTGATACTTCAGATAAGAAAAAGTTAACAATAAAATCTTTTGTTCCATACTTTAAGTCAATGAGTTCTTTTATTCTTAGATATGCAGCTTCAGTTTTGTTAATGATTTTTTTTGTCTGAAGGAGCTTAATTTTCATTAAGTAAAAACAGAAGTACAATTTGCATGCTACAAGAAAACCTGGTGCATCATAATGTATGCGTAAAAAGGAAGGTGAGTACATGTATTCAGAAAAGTAGTTTGAAACCAAATACATGTGGACCTTTAGAAGTCATACGAGGATTGTGCATAAATTGAGTTAGCATCATAATATTGAGTATGATGTAAAACTGGACATTTTCATTAACTGGGCATTTTCATTTGTTGTTGACAGATAAGTTCTTTAACTACTTCTGAAACTTTTTGACTTAGCAATCTATAGTATAGAATTTGACTCTTGATTTATGTTTGACCTGGTGTATAAAAGATATGTGCGTTTCCTTCTAAGGTATGTTTCAAGGGATATGCAGGGCTAGAAATTATGGGAAGTAAATATTTATATAATGGGGCCAATAGAACACGCATGAATTAGTACTAAAGCTTGATTTAACAAATAAACCTTCACAGGAACAAGCCTTTCTTGCCATCGAAACATAACTAAAGTGTTAAATCTTAAAAAAAAAATTATATGCATTGTTGATGCAGGCTTTGAATTAGAGATCGACCCAAAATGTTTATGCAAATATTATTGGAAGTTACTCTTGTAGTGATAACATTTTTATTTCATGTAATTTGTAATGTTAAACTGTCAAATTTGTTTCATTTTGTGAGAAATATCAATGTTTTGTTGGTTAGTTTTGCTTTGGCTGTATCTTAGCAACAAAATCTTACAAAGCTTTACTTTATATGCTATTTGAAGTTGGGGTGTAACATGTTATTACAATTTGCAACTATAACCTAGATATTGTGGATTTACTATAGCATTATGGTGTTTGGTCATAATTAAAGATGTGGATCTAGCAAGTAAAAAGATTGCTCTCTCTAAGAAGAAACAAAAGAAAAAGGAAAAAACCATGTTAAATTAACTATTATGTCACCACTGTTATTACGGTGTTGCCTAGTCGCCAACTAGGCGTCCAGGCGGCGGGCCGGAGGCGCCATGGCCCGGTGCCTCACCTGAAGACGGCCAGGCGGCCACTTGGACGTCTTGGCATCACCATGTCGTCGACTAGGCATCGGCTTGTCGTGCAGGCTCGACCGGGTTGGTGGAGCGAGGTGTTTGAGGGCTGTGGCAGGAGGACTCACGGTGGGAGGAGATTTGGGAAAGAAGACTCACGGTCGAGTGGAGAAACCCTAGCAACGGTGGCGCCACCGCCAGCAACTGTGCCGCCGCCGCCACCGGTAATCCCCTTCCGCCTTCCCCGCCCCATCCACCTCCCGGCCTCCCCCTTCGCCTTTGCCTCCTGGCTTCTAAATCGAGCTCGCCCTAGTCGATCCCGATTCCACGGCCACTGAATCGATGTTGCCTCGCTCGATCGGGCCTCCCCACCACAAATTCAAGTCTCCCACCGCATAGAGGAGGAAGAGGAGAGGCGACGCGGGTGGGAGGGCGCTAGCTGAGTCGGCGCGTAGGGCAATGCTACGATGTCCGCGGAGTACACGTCGAGGCCTCGGGGGTTATCAGCACATGGGACAAACAGAGATAGAGGGGAGTGTTATACCCTTTGATCGGGTATTCTTCAAAAGGTCAAGAAAAGAAGCAAGCAAAGGAAGGGCAGGCGCCACAACACATGCTGATCAAGGAGGCGCCATCCATTAGGGAGGGGTGCGGTTGGAATATAGCAACCGCAGGATAAGTTTCCTTCTTTTAGTTACAACAGATTTACTTTTTCCTTTTAAATAGTTTCCATTAGATAAGATTCTATATTTGTTTGTTAGAGTAATCCCTGGCCAGGCTGTTGGTGAGGGAGGAGTCTTTGGGTTATTTAAAGAAGAGAATAAAGAGAGAAAAGGCATGCTGTTTTGTGCCACAATTCCTAAGTTCAGGCGGTGGCTCCGATAACAACCAATTTACCCTAATCCCACCCACGCTGACCACGGGGTCTGCTAGCGGTGTTCGTTAAACCTCGGCCGAGGCGAGCTTCTGGCAGTGCATAAGAGCCGGCTCGTAACAATTTGGTATCAGAGCCTTGCGCTCCTGGTGCCATGGCCAGTCCGGATGAAGATCGCGTCACTGCTCTGGAAACAGAGGTGAAGGCGATGAAGGGCATGATGGAGGACATGATGAAGCTCTTGAAGGGAAAGAACCAGGCGGTGGAATCGGTGGAAGATGGAGATAACTCAAATGCACATCCAGGGGGAAACGCATGGAGGGCCGGGCAGCAGGGCGATTGTCCGCCATGGAGAAGGGGGCGAAATTGCTTGGGACATGAGGAGAATGGATCGGGAGGACAGCAGGCCGACCTCATACATGGAGGCGAGGCTACTGGGGCCTTGAGGAGAATACGGCGGGAAGGAGGAGAGGCGCAGGACGAGGAGATGAGGAGGATCGCAGGTGGATACCACGTCCGCCGCGGTTCGACCTGCCGGACTATGATGGTCAAGGTGATCCGCTGGGATGGCTCCGACGGTGTGAGCGATTCTTCAGGGTTCATCGGATTCCTGAGGAGGAGTACGTGGAGATTGCAGGTCTTCATCTATCGGGAGAGGCTCAGGAAGTATTGGACAATTGGCAAATGGATGAACCATGGATTGCTTGGGAGGAATTCTCCGAAGCATTCATCCAGCGCTTCACTCGGCATTCGAGTGTAGGGCCGTTGGGTGATCTCGTCAATCTCAAACAAGGATCAAGTGGGGTGGATGAGTATGCTCGGGAGTATCAACGGCTGTTAGCCCGCACACCAAGGATGAAGCGAGCCGATCAGATTGAAACCTTCTTAGCAGGGTTGTCGGTGGCGCTAAGCGCGGATGTTCGCCGAGAGCATCCACGGGACTTGGCTGAGGCCATCGGCCTGGCGCGGGAAGCGGAAGCAAGGCAGGCTGCATGGATAGCCCGAACAATTCAAGGCATGGCGAGCGTTGGACGAAGTCGTGGCGTTTTTGTTCAAGGAACAACATTCTGCCGCGACTTCGATCCGCCGCATCGATTTCAACAGATCGCTGGGGAGGAGCCGTGGCTGTGGGCCGTTCGTATGGGGCGCTCAGGGCTAGCCGAGTGGCGGCAAGAACACAAAGCGGAGCATCGGCGCCTCGACTCAATCGCGACAATGGCGGAAACACTGCGGCCGGTCATGCAAAGCGATACCATCGATACCAAGTCGGCTGCGTCTAACGGCCGACCAGCTCGCGGAGAGACGCGCAAAAGGGCTTTGTTACAATTGCGACGAGATTTACAGTCGCGGCCATCGCTGTAAAAGGTTGTTTTATTTGGAAGTATTGGAGGAAGTTGAGGAGGAGGAAGACGGCACTGAGGAGCCAGAGGACGTAATGGAAACATCATTATCCATGATGGCATTAACAGGACCGAAGCAAGGAAATACCATGCAAGTGATGCTCCGCCTGGGCGACAGAGGTCCTCATGGGTTGATTGACACCGGTTGTACCCATAATTTTGTGAGTGGACATGCGGCGAAGCAGATTGGGTGGCCATCGTCTGAAATCAGAATGCAGCATGTAAGGGTGGCTGGTGGTGGACAGCTCCCATGTTTGGGTACCATGAGGGATGTTCAGTTCGAGATTGGGGTGCATAAGTTCCAGGCATCATTCATTATCATCCCTTTGGATATTTTTGATGTGGTTCTTGGGGTTCAGTGGCTCAGCACCCTTGGTCCAATTCAGTGGGATTTCCAGCAACTCACGATGAGCTTCCTTCACCATGGGCGGCGATGAGAGCCGAGGGTCTGCGAGTTGAGCGGCCTTCCTTATTCGGCGGCGGTGGAGGACCAAAAGCAGTCTGGCAGACTACTAGCGGTATGAAGATTTGTTTTCTGAACCACACGGCTTGCCGCCCGCTCGCCCATGTGATCACCGCATATGCTTGGCAGAAGGCACCAATCCAGTCGTGGTGGCACCATATCGGTACCCCTTCCGGCAAAAAGATGAAATTGAACGACAGTGCGCCGCTATGCTAGATCAAGGTATCATTTGTAGAGGTCGTTCTCCATTTTCTTCACCCGTCTTGCTAGTCAAGAAGGCAGATGGGACATGGCGGTTTTGTGTTGATTACAGGAAGCTCAACAGTCATACCATCAAGGATAAATTTCCCATTCCGGTGGTGGAGGAGCTTCTCGATGAACTACGAGGAGCCTATTTCTTCACCAAGTTGGATTTGCGCTCCGACTATCACCAGGTTCGGATGATTCCCGAGGATATCGAGAAGACCGCTTTTCGCACGCATCATGGCCACTTTGAGTTCTTGGTTATGCCATTGATTGTCGAATGCTCGCCGACATTCGAGGCCCTCATGAATAATGTTCTCCAAGATTATCTCCGCAAATTCGTTTTGGTGTTCTTCGATGACATTTTGGTTTACAGTCAGACATTGGAAGACCATTGCCGCCATCTCCGGTGGGTATTTGAGAGGTTGCGTCATCAGCAATTATACCTCAAACGATCCAAGTGCGCGTTTGCACAAGGAAAAATTGGTTATTTGGGACACATCATTTCGCATGATGGGGTGGAAGTGATCTCTCTGGTACCAAGCCATTTAAACAGCCCCTCCAAGTTCAAGTCTTGGCATTGAGGAGTTTCTTGGGTCTGACGGGTTACTATCGCCGGTTAATTCGTGATTATGCCACCATTGCCGAACCCTTGACGGCTTTACTGCGTCGCAATAACTTCATATGGAGTGCTTCGGCAGAGGGTGCCTTCTAGAACTTAAAGCAAGCATTCTTTGTCATGCGCGATTTTACAAATGCAGTTGCGGTTCCCTTAAGTCGAGTGTGCGCGCAGGGGTAGGCATTAGCGCGATTCTTGACAAAATGGACACCCATTGCTTATTACGATGCATAAATTGGCGGCCGTCATACCAAGTTTGTCATGTGGGGCCAAACCTACTCGCACGCGAAAACCCCGGTCCGGATCGAGAAAGGTCAGGATTAGCATTAATATTAAGATAGAAAGTATTCAAATATATTGATTCTTTAGCAAAGCGATTTCCTTGTTGGATTAGGAGAATAGTTTATTTCGGTTTTGTTAGGAGACCTTCATTATATAAGAAGGTCGAGAATCCTTGTTGGATTAGGAGAATAGTTTATTTCCAAGTTTTGTTAGGAGACCTTCACTATATAAGGAGGTCGGATGTTCAACTTAAAGGATATGAGAAAATTGCCCCAACTCTCTGTTTCTCTATACTTCCTCTTATGCGCTCTAACCTCCTTGCCTTGCTTGGCCTGCACGGCAGCTCTCGGCCGCAGGAGGGCTAGGGCGTGTCTTCCTCCGTCCCACAATTACTTCCTCCGTTCCAGCACAGCAATTGAATCCTCGGTCCATGACAACTTGGTATCAGATTCTTCCGCCGTTTCTTCACCCATGTCCGGCGAGGATTCCGTTGATCCCATTCTGGCGAAAGTGGATGCTATCATGCGGCAGATGGCGGTGACCAGCGATCATTCATACCAAGATGGATGCCCTCGCTAACACGATTCGCGACGCCGACAATCGGGCGTGCCCATCACATTGCTATTGCCGTTTGGAGCACGAGGGATGGGCAAGGCGGCGATTGGCATGCCGCCACCCCGCTCTCTGGCGGCATCACGCCTACACCGGCGGGGCTTTGGTCGAGAGGACCTCCGAGCCGGTCTTTGGCGTCGCACGAGGTATCCCTCGGCGTGATCCGGTTCGGCCGTCTTCTCTCGGCGGCACGCCGCAGCTACGCGATCAATCGGCGGCGCCCGCGTTTCTATAAACTCAACTTCCGGAGCCTTTGATGGGAAAGATGATCCCTTGCCCAGCTCAATCATTGCGACCAATTCTTAGGCGGCGCCGGAAGAAGATAAAGTTTGGTGGCTTCTTTTCACATGCTCGGCGCCGCCCAATTGTGGTATCACCGGTTGGAGCGTGATCCGGTGCCCCTCTTGGCGTCGCTTCATCGGTGGTGAATAACAGTTTTGGTCCGCAGATGCGCTCCAATTCTTTGGCGAATTAGCGCGCTTCGCCGAGCGAGTCATCTCAGACTTCTCAAGAGCAATTCTTGGCATTACTTTGTCGACCGATCCCTTGTGCGGCGACAACAAGTCCAATTGTTCACGGCGGGATTGGGCGAACCGCTCGGTCGATGTCGAATGCGAGCTCGTTGACACTCGAAACGGCCATGAGTCTCGCTCGCGCATATGAGCGCCGCGCCTCTACTGCTACTCCTTACCGCCGTCCTTGGCGTCCTTCGAACTCATCTGCACCGGGCGGACCAACCTCAGCACCACCAGGAGCGCCTTCCGGCGACTCGCCCTCTCCGGCAGCCAGCCGTATTCCTCTGCCCCGTCGCACATTATCTCCCGCCGAGATGGAACGTCGGCGCCTGCGATCTCTGTTACCATTCGACGAAAAGTTCACCAAGCCATCGGCGCAAGAAATTTGTTTGTCATGGAGATTGTGGGCGCCATTTGAAGACTCGACCCAGCGCGCTGCTGGGCAAGCCATCTCTTTGGTGCTATCACGAGCATTACACCGCTCCGGCCAAACCATCGCCTTAGGTGACCATTGCGGGCCATTCCTTCATGGCCTGTTGGATTCGGATCTCGCATAACTTTATCGCCGGCCAGTGTATCGCCAAAGCGATCTGTGATGCGTGTGCAACCTATTAGGATTACAAGTTCTGGTAGCAAACGGGGAGCGCATCTCCAGTCCGGGCGTTTGTCATGGCCTGCAGCTTGCCATCGAGGGTGTGCCTTTTGCTCTGGACTGTTATGTCCTTCCTTTGGAGGATTTGGATCTCATTTTGGGAGTACAATGGCTGGGCACATTGGGACCAATTGTCTGGGATTTCACTCATTTGACCATGTCATTCAGCCATCTTGGCCGTCACATTATTTGGTCGGTCGCGCCTCGCCATACATGGCGCCGCCTCCATGTCTGCACGGGCCAGGAGCTTCTGCATACTTTGTTGGAGGATTTTAGTGATTTATTTGCGAACCTTAGGGCTCCCACTTTGTCATGGCGCTATCACCGCATTCATTTGAAGGCTGGGAAGAAGCCATCGCCGTCACTGACCATACCGTTATGCTCATTTGCGAGAAGGATGAGTTGGAAGCAGTGCTTTCGTGATGTTGCGGCGAGGAGTTATTCGCAAGAGTTCATCGCATTCTGCTCCGATCTTGCTTGTCAAGAAGTCGGATGGTTCCTGGCGATTTTGCGTCGATTATCGTGCCCTCAATGACTGCACCATCAAAGATAAATTCCCAATTCCCGTAGTGGATGAACTCCTGGATGAGCTCCGTGGTGCCAGCTTCTTCACTAAGCTCGACCTTCGTTCAGGGTATCACCAAGTGCTGATGCATCCAGCGGACATCGAGAAAACTGACTTTCCGCACACACGGGGTCTTTTTGAGTTTTGATCATGCCATTTGGGTTGACCAATGCCGGCCACCTTCCGAGGCACTCATGAATGAGGTTCTCCGACCCTTCCTCCGCCGCTTTGTTCTCGTCTTCTTTGATGATATTTTGATTCTGATTCATCTGGTGAACATTTGCGTCACATCGCACCATTTTCAAACTCTCGGCACCATCGGCTCTTTTGAAACGCTCCAAGTGTTCCTTTGGGGACCAATCCGTGACATACTTGGGTCCGTGATTTCACCATGAGTGTTGCCATGGATACCGTAAGTCGCATGGCCGTCGAGATTGGCCCACACCGCGATCGATTCAGGCGGTCCGGGTTCCTTAGCCTCGCCGGGTACTATAGCAGTTCATTCGCGGGTTCGGCGAGTTAGTGCCCGCTTCACGGACTCTTGAAGAAAAGCCTTCAAATGGTCAATAAACGCTCTGACATTCTCTTCTTTGAAGGCCGCCTTTGTTTACGCCTACATCACCTGCAATTACCGACTTCAAGGTTCCCTTCACGTGGAGTGTGGCGCCTCGAGACATAGCATCGGCCTTTATCCTTCGCTGAGGTATGGGCGCTGTCGCGTTCTTGATCGGCCTATGGTTCCCGTCGCCTCTCTACCGGCATATGGCGGGAGCTAATTGGCCTTGTCCGAGCGATGCGCTTTTGGCGTCCTTATCTTTAGGTTCGGCCGTTCTTGATCCGGACCGACCACTATAGCCTCAAATTTCTCTTGGATCGGCGTCATCCGCTATACCATAACACCATTGGGTTAGCAAATTGTTGGGCTATGATTTTTTACGTCGACTCACTGGCGAGTAAATCAACGTTGTGGGCGATGCTCTTTCGGTGGGACACGAAGCCACCGCTCTCTGTGCCCTCTCCGATCCGCACTTCACCCTCTTTGATGACCTTCGTCTTTGAATTACAAGCCGACCACATTCTTCGCGATCTCGTGACAAGATCGATCTTGGCCAACAAGAAGGGTCCTTGGGGCATGGTGGATGGTCTCATTACCTTCCACAACCGCATTTATATTTCACGACATCCTCCCTCTTGCGAGGATATTTTAAGCTGGAGCTCATCAAAGCGGCCATGAAGGAGTCGAAGACTCTCCATCGTCTCGTGGCGATTTTCATATTCCTAATGCTCTTGGCGTGGTTCAAGACTTTGTTAAGCTCTGCATGGTTTGCCAACATAATAAAAGCGAACATCTCCACTGGTGGTTTATTGCAACCCTTACAAGTCCCCTCGGCCGTCTGATGCGATATCGCCATGGATTTAATGAAGGCCTTCCCGGATTTGTGGCAAGTCGGTCATCCTCACGATTGTTGATCGCTTCTCCAAGTCCGCCCATTTTCTCCCTCGGCCACCCTTATCTGGGCGGACTCGGTGGCGGGTTTTCTTTGATGAAGTAATGCGCCTCCATGGGATCCTTCTTCAATTGTTAGCGGCCAGCGATCCGTGTTCACTAGCAACACGGACCGAATTGTTGATTGGTGGGAGTTCAACTCAACCGGCTCGCTTTCCATCCTCGGTTCGATGGCCAATCTGAAGTGACCAATAAGATCATCATCATGTACCTCCGATGCCTTCTTGGTGATAAGCCCAGCGATGTTCATTGTTACCTTGGGTGAATGCTGCTACAATACCGGTTTTCAAGCATCTCTTGAGACTTCACCATTGGGGTGGTATATGGTGGGACCCTCCTCGTGGCGCCAATACAATCTGGTGATTCAAAGTTACGGTTGTGGATCACCTCTTGACGAACCCATAATGACTTCGATGAAATCCATGGCGCTTGTTGCAAGCTCAACAACATTATAAAGCTCGAGCGGACAAAGGCGCGTGACTTGGAGTTGCTCCGTTGATTGGAGTGCAAGCCGTCTACTTCATCGGCAAGCATCCTCCATTACTCCGGGGCCACGGCAAATTAGCTCAGCGTTACTCACGGACCATACAAGATTACCCGGTGGATTGGTTCCGTGGCATACAAATTGCATCTTAGGCCCGCGCCAAAATTCACGGCGTCTTCCATGTCGGCCTCCTCAAGCCATTTCAGGGACCCTCCTCAACCATGACACTACCAACAATCGTCCATGGCGCGTCGTCATATCCGACCAAGGTCTTTGAAAGCACGGCTAGCCGCGGCAGATTATGAACTCTTGGTGCAATGGGAAGGCTTATCTCAAACCACCTTCATGGGAACCTCGGACAAATTCCGCCCGGCTCTACGGACTTCAAGCTTGAGGACAAGCTTGTTGAGGAAGCGAGGAGAGATGTCATGTGGGGCCAAACCTACTCGACGCAGAAAACCCCGGTCCGGATCGAAAGGTCAGGATTAGCATTAGTATTAAGATAGAAAGTATTCAAATATATTGATTCTTTAGCAAGCGATTTCCTTGTTGGATTAGGAGAATAGTTTATTTCTAGTTTTGTTAGGAGACCTTCATTATATAAGAAGGTCAGAATCCTTGTTGGATTAGGAGAATAGTTTATTTCCAAGTTTTGTTAGGAGACCTTCACTATATAAGGAGGTCAGATGTTCAACTTAAAGGATATGAGAAAATTGCCCCAACTCCTCTGTTTCTCTATACTTCTCTCATGCGCCCCTAACCTCCTTGCCTTGGTGCCGCCCTCGGCTCCTCGCCTGCCCTTGAGAGGGCTAGGGCGTGTCTTCCTCCGTCCCACAATTACTTCCTCCGTTCCAGCACAGCAATTGAATCCTCGGTCCGTGACAAAGTTGGCCGCGTATGAACGTGAGTTGATCGGTCTCTCCAAGGCGGTGCGACATTGGCGGCCTTATTTGTGGGGGCATCCTTCCGTTCGCCTGAGATCATGGCGATCTTAAATTCATACAGAGCAGTATTTGGTGACACCACTTGATAGCATTGGTTAAGCAAATTGATGGGTTTTGACTTCCAATTGGAATATAAACCAGGGCGTGCGAATCGGGCTGCTGATGCCCTTTCTCGTGTGCAGGAGGAGACTGCTGTTGAAGCTACTTGTGCAGTCATGTCAGTTCCACATAGCCTAGTCCGCGCTGATTGGTTGGCTGTGTTGCGGGTAGACCCGGAGATTTAGCGGCGGTGTCTTGACTGCTTTCTCCCCTCGGTGACAGAGTTCTTCTTCTCCTGCGACCCGACAGCAAAGCGGCATAGTCCCTGGCGATGGGCTTCTTTATCGCG
The DNA here is from genome assembly GCA_036346375.1 of Guadua angustifolia. Taxonomy (NCBI): domain Eukaryota; kingdom Viridiplantae; phylum Streptophyta; class Magnoliopsida; order Poales; family Poaceae; genus Guadua; species Guadua angustifolia. The sequence continues at coordinate 25,792 of JAYEVE010001099.1, forward strand.
CAGGACGCTTATTTGTGCCGGCCACATCTTCTTTGATTGACCCAATCATTGCATCGATTCATGACCTTACACATGAAGGCGTCCAGAAGACGTGGCAGCGCATTCGGCAATTCTATGATTGGGAGAAACAAAGGTCTACCATCGAGTTTTTGTTGCTTTTGCAAGGTATGCATGAGAATAAAACCGATACCCTCTGCTTGACTAGTCTTCTCTGACCTCTTCCCATTCATGACACATTTGGGCCGACATTTCAATGGACTTCATCACCGCACTTCCCAAGTCTCAAGGCAAGACATCTCTGTTGGTGGTGGTGGATCGATTATCGAAATATGACCACTTCATGGCCTTCAAACAACCAGCCGCAGCACTTACAGTGGCCAAGATTTTCTTTGATCAAGTGGTCAGGTTACATGGCATTCCGGAATCAATCATTTCTGATCGCGATCCAGTCTTCCTAAGTGCTTTTTGGCAAGACCTCTTTAAGCGCTGTGGTACCACTTTGCTCCCCTCCACAGCTTACCATCCCCAGACGGATGGCCAAACGGAGGTCGTCAACCGCACCATTGAAATGTATTTGGGGTATTTGGCGGCTGACAATCCCACCTCATGGACACACTGGCTACCTTGGGCGGAATTCTGTTATAATTCTTCTTTTCATTTCGCGACCCGGATGACACCTTTTGAGTTGGTTTATGGGCGACCACCACCACCCCTATTGCCGTATCACCAAGGCACCATGGTCATTGATTCTGTTGATCGGCAATTGATTGATCGCGACGCTCTCCTCCATCAGGCTCGCGACAACCTCCTCCGCGCCCAGAATTGTATGAAGCAACAATATGATTCCGGTCATCGTGAGGTGGAATTCTCTGTGGGCGCTTGGGTGTGGCTTCGGCTTCAGAAGCATCGGCAACTCTCCTTGCGGGTCGCTTTTGTCCATAAGCTCTCTCACGGCCTTCTGCATTTGGTATGGATCAGATGCATTGCTTCTGCATTTGGAGTTACCGGTGGCGCTTCGTATTCACAATGTCTTTCATGTGTCCCTGCTGAAAGAGTATAAGGGGTTCGTAGTCTCGAGTTCCACCTCTCAGAGGACTTGTCTCCGACTCTGACCCGACTTGCCCTGGCTCCTCATCGCCTCTTGGCTCGGTAACTTTGTGAATGGCGGCGTCGGTGTTGGTCCATTGGACGGGAGAGCCCAAGTCGGAGGCTACTTGGATGGATGCTTTAACATTGAGGCATTCTTACCCGACTTTGCTGCAGCGAGGACAAGCTTCATTTCGGGAGGCGATAATGTTATACCCTTTGATGGGTATTCTTGAAGGTCAAGAAAAAAGCAAGCAAAGGAAAGGCGGCGCCCTGACACATCTTGATCAAGGCGCCATCCATTAGGAGAGGGTGCGGTTGGAATATAGCAACCATGGATAAGTTTCCTCCTTTTAGTTACAACAGATTTACTTTTTCCTTTTAAATAGTTTCCATTAGATAAGATTCTATATTTGTTTGTTAGAGTAATCCTGGCAGTTTGTTGGTGAGGAGAGTCTTTGGGTTATTTAAAGAAGAGAATAAAGAGAAAAGGCATCTTGTTTTGTGCCACAATTCCTAAGTTGAGAGCGGTGGCTCAAATGTGACCAATTTACCTAATCCCCCAGCCGACCACGGAAGTGCTGCTAGCGGTGTTAGTTAAACCTCGGCCGAGGCGAAACTTCTGAGCAGTGCATAAGGCAAACTGCGTATGAAGGAAATTTGATAGAAGTAGAATCGAATGGTGGAGTTCTTTGAATGGCGTGGTGTGGTAATTTTACATTAATCGAAGTATTCATTATATAGATAGATAGATTTACATGGTATATATTACCATTACCTTTTCGAATCTTCTATTTGTTAGTTTTATGGATCTTGCTAGAAAGAAATCAGATCCTCTGCTATATTTGAGCTTGAATTATGATTTTGTACATAGAAAACTTGAACTATATTTGATTTTGAAATCTGAACTAGTTAATTAAACTTAGCTGTTGCCTAGGCGTCTGGCCTGGGAGGCGACTTCGCCTCGGCCAGGCGTCGTGATAACTCATATATGTCACTCTTATCAACCATGTTTTTTACAACATATTAAGGAAAATTATATATCGCACTCCTGTTAAACACATTGCTTTCCAATTTCAAGTTGAAGCATTCAAGCTAATTATCTAGATTGTCTATAATTTCAGTAATCTCTCTCTAATTCCTAGTAGGGTTCTCTTCTATATTTATTTTAGTGCATACAAATACAAATCGATGCAACTTAATTCCCTTTGACATACTCGGCTTGTTTATTTGAGTTTTTCACGGTTTAAAACCAAAAAGCTAAAGCCTAAATAAATGGATGGCTTTTTAAAAGCCATAAGTTTCCATATAACTAAAGTCAAAAGCCACGGAGATGTGCTTTTTGGCTCATTAAGAGTTGGTTTAGACTAGTGCTATTGAAGTTAGGGTAAAATTACCCATCTCTACCACGTATAAAAGCACATTGCTTTTAAGTTATTTAAGCCTAAAAGCTGGCTTTTATCTATGCCAAAAAGCCTAACCCTAAACAAGCAGGGCCTCCGTATGTAAGTTGCCAAGTATTGAGTATTAGCCATGTGCACATGCGTTTAGCGGAAACTCAATTTGTGATAAAAAGTTTATTTGTGATAAAAAGTTTATTTGCAAAGAACACTACTTGATGCAAAGGTGAGTAATTAAAGAAGCGTTAGCAAGGTGGGTAATTAAAAAGCGTGTGAGGTAGGTAATTTTGATGAAGTGTGAGGAAGAAACTCTTGCTTTATATAGTAGAGATTGACATGTATTTTCTTGCCATGTGGCTGTAGCGTACTAATCCATAGAAGACTTCCCATGTATGATAAAATTGAGGTTGCTTTTCCTATGCAGATCATAAAAACTGTTGACATATCTGGACATGAAGTAGCATGAAACCTAATAGAAACATTAATTTCAAAATCGTTGTAATTCAAGTTTGATGTGTTGGAAACTATTTTTTCCCAAATAAAATCAGTCTGTTCAACAATTTAGTACATACAAGTGATAATATAATGAGGTTTAATTTGTTGCAATGCTTGGAGTCGAGAACAATTTTTCTCATCGGTTGTTCTAGACCCATGTTGAGAATCTGTCAAAACTTGGTCTCGCCGAAGGTCGCAGCCACTGTCATCCACCGTCTTTAGCTCCTGATCTTGTTGGGTAAATGCTCGGCTCCATCATCACTGTTGATCCGCATCGATTGCCATGGTTTAGCATAGGCGAGCCTCAATCATGGGTATCGTGTTGAGTTTCTTACCTCCCCAAGTTTTAATCTTGGCTTCTTGCGTATGTGGGATGTGGGATGAAGGTGCAAAATTTGCGAGGTGATCACGGATGGTTCATAAAGATTTATACAATAAAAATGAGTTGATACAATGGAAGCTTCAATGGATAAATGTAGAAATTTGGAAAATTAGCTCGTGGCTCGTGGCTCGGCTCGGGCTCGCTCGAGCTGCTCGCTTCGCCTGAGGCTCGTGGCTCGGCTTTGAGCCGTGCCGACTTTTTTTAGGCTCGTGAAAACAAAATGGCTCGCTCGACCAAAACCCATTTCGCTGAGCAAATCGGCTCGACCAGAGCTTGACTCGGACCGGCCCAGCGCCAGTGACCCATGAGCCAGCGTCTGCAGCCCAGCGCCCCATCGTCTGCGTCTCACGAGTCTCGCCCGGTCTGGCTCTCATCTCAATTCTCAACCCTAAGTCCGCTCGGCCTCCCGCTCCCAGTTCTCCCCTCGCCAGGCGGCGGTGGCAGCTTCTTGTTCTTGCCTTGAGGGCAGGCGAGCGCGGTGCCTCTTGTGGCTGCAGCCTGTGGCGAGGTTCGAGAGCATCACCGCGAGTCGCGACACCGCCATGGCGTGACTGACCACCGGCTCCCTCACGTCGTGGTCGGCTCCACCAGGCTCTCCGTCTCGCTTGGGCAAGAACAGCAGGGCAAGGTGAAAGCTGCGTCTGCCTACTCACGTCTCACGGCGGCCAGGTCAAGAGACTTGAGGGCATCATCGCCGGCGAATGTGGAGTTCACGTTGATGGGTCTATGGTGCCGAGTAGCCGATTTGGGGTTGCTTGGTGTCTTAACCATGGTCACTTGCCACTTGCATATCTGTATAGTCTCCTTTTTTTTTGGCGATTGATGTGGTTTGTGTATGGTTGGAGGAGGTTGTTGAGAGATCTTTTTGTTGTGGATGAGTGGTGGTTTTGGGGTGGTGATTTGAGGCTGGATTATTGGACTTTTAGCTAAGAACTTTGTTTGTGCAGTTTTCTCTGTAATAAATTCGCGTCGCTTTCCCAAATTGGTCAACTTCTATTGGCTAGTCAAGTAGATATTTCCCCATGTACTCGAGATAATATTTTACGAAACTTTCGAATTCTGATGTTATTGCGATCACGAGGGTAGCGGATCTGTTGGTGGGATCTTGACCTTACTGCTAATCGTCTGCGGCCCCCAATACCCGCCGTGACCTTGATTACTGCGGTGGTGTTTTTGTTCTTGAATCTACTAGGTAATTGCCTATTTCACTTGAATGAGCTATTTCATCGATTTATTCTGTTATATCTTGCGGAGGTGGTTAATTTGGGTCTGTGATTAGTCACTATGTTGATGAGTGCTTTATTAGCTAGGGTTGTATCAATAGTGGCACAAAATGCTCCATCTATAACATTTTGTTTTAGAATTCTGTCAAGTAGTGTGATGGATGGAATGTGGATTAGTGGTTTCATGCATGGTTTGGAATTGTGTATGCTTGTTGTTGCTCCCTTGCTGTGAGTGTTTCATGCGATTCAGTTGTGTACATTTTTCTGTCCGGCTTCGCTGCCTTATGATGGACTAGTGTTGTTAATCAGGCTTTGGTGTTGTCTTATGGTCTGTGATGAAGTTTTAGAAAAATTTTACTATATTGTTGATCCTCTGTGTTGTTAATCAGGCTTTGGTGTTGTCTAATGCTCTGGCTCGGCGAGCCAACGAGCCAGCTCGCGAGCCGACCTCGAGCTGAGCCGAGCCGAGCAGTTTTTGGGCTCGCCATCTCACCGAGCGAGTCGGGCTCGGCTCGCCATCTCATAAAACCGCCTTGGAGGCGAGCCGGGCAGTGGCTCGGTGCGTTCGAACCCTAGATAAATGACAATCTACCAAGTGAGTTTTTGCAAGGAGTGTGTCTTTTTTTATTTCTTTTTGTTGATACAATGGAAGATTCTGTGTGTGTATATGCATGTTTTAAATCCAATTAGTAATGTGCATGAGCAAACTCCTTGCTTGATCAAGTGTTAACTATTTATTTGGAGTAGATCAATTCTTAACTAGAAACGGAGCATCTGATACTTTACCAGAATTTTTCTTGGAGTATATTAATGTTTTTCTCATGACAAGATTTGCTGGAAACCTATTTACTCCTCCAGTCACAAATAGCTGTAGTTTTAGACATAGGTGCAGTCAAACATTCAAAATTTTGACTGTCAATATCTTTTAAATATTTAAATTGGATATATGAAAATTATATGTATAGATTTGTCTTGAAAAGTACTTTTATAATTTTATAGTTTTGTTAGATTTTATAAATATATTACATAGAAAATAGTAGTCAAAATTATATCTTAAAGACCGTATCGTTGTCTAAAACGATAAATATTTGTAGGAGGGAGGATATGAGATTTTAAGTGTGTGGATCGAAGTAATATTGACGTTTGTGAACAAAAAATGGAGTCAGTATTCTGGGGGTGAAGGATAACTCTTTTGTTCACATTAAACGTGTAGCAGCGTTGCATATAATGCGATTAATGGTGAAAGTTTTAGTAAACTTTTATATAAATGTTCCTTCTCTATATATCATGCTACAAAAGTTATGCATTAGCAATATAGCATCTAACAGCATATCAAAAATGGTTCTATTTCACTGAGGATGCCATGTTTCAGATACATTGTTGTGATCTGCCATGGAACATGATTTCCCTTGATTGAGAAAGATTTAGTTGTGTTGTTGACCTTTACACAAGTAGTTATTAATGAAGGGTGCATTTGGTTAGGCGTCACGAGATTGAGCGGGATGAGATGGTAC
>JAYEVE010000952.1:0-33366 GCA_036346375.1 Guadua angustifolia
CATTTTGTCCCCTAATCAGCAGTTCACGAAATTCCGACTGCTCGTATCCAGATCAACGGCCAACGAGATGCGTGTTGATCTCACGATTATGAAATTGGGTACTACTTCTCCGGTAAGAAACACCCAGTCAATTTTGTCGTCGAAACCACGCCAAATTTTCCACTAAATTTGTTCCTAACTGTTCCGATCACTTGCGTATATACTAAAAAACACGAACCATCTAACTCTACAATGAAGACGCTTGCAAAAACATGGTGAACAGTGTAAATCGCAAATAAAATCGCACCCGAAGGACGCAATCGATCTAACTTCGGCACAAAAGCACCCCGAAAGCATCAATCAACTCAACGCACGCACCAATTGACGAAGCGGTTCGAGGGGTCGCGATGGTTACCTTGATTTTTGAGCGGCCGCGAATAATTCAGCTGCATTAATTTGTTAGAACGGTCCGAATTTTGGGGATACCTTTGCGGGGTTTTGGTAGGGATGCACGAGTCTGCGAGGAACAGAAACCGGAAGAGGCGTTCATCTAGAACTAGAAATCTTAGATCCCTCTGTTTGTTCGAATTTTGACGGCCTTTCGCGGAAATCCTCGCGCCGAGGGAAATTTTAAGAGTGCCCCCTGAGCATTCGGTGATTAGAAAATAGGAATCAAATCAATACGTACTTAATATAGGGACAGTGGCGGTCCTGAGAGATTTCAGGGCCCGGGACGAGATTTAAAATAGGGGCCCTTCTAAATAATATATATAAGTGTTACCAATAAACACTTAAGGTGCATTAAAAAAATTATTCATATCAAGCAACAAGTAAAGTAAGAAATACATTTTACAGTATTACCTTAAAAGTTTCTTCTAACATGTATAGATGCGAAGTCATTGATGATGGTGTCAATATCAATCTCATCCAATAATATCTTCTCGATACATAAAATAGCCAAACCATTTAGCCTTTCTTGAGACATAACTATATGTTGAAAATTAAAAATAAACAATTATTATTTGAAAGTTATCGCAAAGCTACAAAGGTACTAGATCAACTCAAAAAAATTATTACTGATTATGTAGAACTCTCAAATCCCAATATCATATATGCATCAAAACGGTCCAATCAAACAATTACAAGTGGCCTACTGCAAATTCATAAACCAAATATGAAATATCAAATTACCAATCCATCTAATTAATATGTTAAATATAATACATGTAATCACGTTAGTTAGGATAATTGGCAAAATCAATACGATAATACCTAATAGCTCACAGATAAAACGTCGAGACGGAGACACGGCGCTAGCGATCGTGGAGGACAAGAAGCCAGACGGCAGGGCGCAGCCACGGACGCCATTGTGGAGACGCGATGTCGCGGACGGCCGACGCCGATCCACACAGGATCATTGCCGCCGATCGCCTCGCGTAATCGCGTCGCGTGGCGGCGTCGGCAAGACGCCCATCCTCGGCCTTGGTTGCAGCAGATGAAACGTTTCGGCGATTCGCCAATCGCCACGCCAACCGGTCTCTGGAGTGGGGCCGTCGGGAGTCAGGGCGTTGTCGCGTTGATGATCGAGTCATGACTCATGAGTCCACGCGATTGGCGTCTAGCGGGCCGCGATTGGATCATTGGCGAGGCCGAGGCGTCACGGTGTCATCTTGCTGCAGCCACTGGCCTCAAAGACTCACGAATCACGATCAGCCACCGAGCCAGGAAGGTCGCCAGGTCGGTCACGTTACTAATCAATACTCATAATCTCATATACATGCATGCAAGGGTGGGGCCCTAGGTTTGGGGGCCCAGGCGGTCTGGCTTCGCGCCCAGTGTACGGCCAGATAGGAAACTAACTTATCATCCAATAAACAAACAATACATACTTGAGGTCTGTTTGGTAGAGCTCCAGATCTTATCTTTACCTGAGATTTGAAACTTGTAGACTAAAATGAAGTGAATTAAGTTTATATTTTTGTCTAAAATGTAAATAAGATGATTCATCTAAACACTTTTAATATACCTATAGCTCCAATTCTATGGATCTAATAGAAGTATGAATTCCTAGCTCCACCAGACCCACGAATCTGATAGAGCTGGAGCTCTACCAAATACATCCTTACTATTGGGAAGCTCTGCATCGAGAGTATCATCCAATAAAACACCAGCACACATCACTCCATCCAGTCTCTCATATTTTCTTCTTCCCTAAATATCCAAACCTTTGCATCTATATCCCAACTTACTCCTCTTCTTCACACTCCTCTGGTGGCTCACTAGCCAAAGACCCGCCCTCTCCCATGGGACTTCCTCCTCTCTTTCTCTTCAAGCATCGCTATAAATGAGCTATGACCAAGCTATTGCATAAGTGTTCAATTCATGCTTGAGGGAGGTTTCCGCCATAGCCAGAGCACAATAAAGTTCTCCTCTTTCTAAGGAGTGATCGAAGCTCACTAGATTTGTTGTTACTGTGACAATCTTGTCGGATTTGAAGGAGATGGGGGTGCAAATGATGCATGGAAGATGCGTTAGTTGAGGATGCTATGGACCGCATCTGCTCATCGGTGATGGATCTAAGCACGTCAGGGATGGGGATGGTGGTATGGATGACCTCATCCCCTTCCTCTACGCTCATATCGAAATGATGATACTCATAAGTCGAGTTGTCAAGTAGTTGTTTTTGAACATTACAGTACTAAACATTAAATGTTGTAGATGTTTATTGGTTTCTCTATTATTGCAACTAGTTTTAATTTTTGTTTCAATAAATCCTTGTATTTGTTTCACAAGTAGTTCAAATTTGTTACATAATTTTGTTTATTGATTTTATGTTTATTGATTCCAAAGCAAATATTTTGTTGTAAGCATATGAACTAATTGTTGCCCTTATGAGATTTTTTGTTGCATCGGATCGAATTAGTTTTCTCATCTTCATCCATTCAATCACCAAGCTTACACCTTTCAGACTCCATACTCACAGTCCCATCTCCTCCTGCTTCAGTGGCTCGCCAATCTCTGGTGACTAGAACCAACCGCTACCGTAGAGATGCTCCTCCTTCTTCTCTCTCTAGATCAGCAAGGATGCGATGTTGTGACCGTGCGGTGTTTGGTGGCCAGAGGATCAAGGTCGCACGGCAGCTTCGGTACCCTCCCCTCCTAGTGTCGCCTTCATCGAACTAGGTATTACGGGGGAGGGAGAAACGTCCAACGGGAAACATTAGCGTTGGTGTTTTCCTTTTGTGACATTGCGGATGAGATCGAACGAATAATACTTGGTAGACTCTGGTTTATGAAGATCCAACAATGATAAGGAACGTACAACAGGAAAACTTCTATCATATGTCCAAACACTAGTACATCCTGTAATTTTCTTTTCATATTAAACATGCAAAATGGTTTCCATCGACAATGAAAACCGCAAAACCCGTTTGTAGGAGGATGCAACATAGGTGGCATATTGGGGATATCTCCAGGCCTAGGCAATGATGTCATTTCTTTCGCGTACCACTTGAGCCATGCATTGATCAAACAAATAGCGAGGCAGTGTGAAATCATTGTGAGTTCTTAGATGAAATCTCGAGCAATTAAGCGTAATATATATCTTAGATTGTATAATCATCAACTCAACTGTAGTCCACGATCCCATTCCAAGGCGATGAATATGACGAGTTTCAGAGGCATTTAGTGTCCTCCAATTCTTTTGCACACTCACCCAACCCACTAATCAAATCCATCATTCCATTCCACCGATCCATTTCATTGTACTCTTCCCGTCTTCATCCTGCGAGAAGAAGTCACGGCGGCGGCGGCCGTCATTGGTTTCAGATGGCGGCGACTAATGTACCCAACAACACCTCATCTCTTCTTCCTCTCCTAACAGCCGGCGTTCTGGAGAAAGAGCTCCATGGTCTCCATCAGGCGGTGATCCTCCACCATCGTCGTCGCAGTGCGCAGGGCTGAATCCCGGCAACGATCGGGCCAATTTCAACTGCTGATCTAGGGGTATTTTTGGTATGTTGCTCAAACTTCTCGTCCCCACGAGTCAGTGGTCCTCTTCGCCCTGTAGTCCCCACTAGGGTGGATCCACCAGGCAGTGAGACGCGGTACGATTCTCTGGTGACTCGCGATTTGATCCATCGGATTGAAGAGATCGAGATTGAGGATTTTTTCGGGCAACTTTGGGCCATTCCTTCTCCTCCTGAGAATTCTAGGGTTACATCTCGATGTGAGGTGATTTTCTGGGTGAGGAAGGATTTGGTCCAGCCTAGAAAATTCCTATTGAGTGATTGTTTCTCAGTGAGAAGATCTGATCGGTTTGTTTCATCCCCAATCCGGATCAGTTTCTCGAAAGATCTGTGCTCGTTGAATCTGAAAGGGACTTTTGCGGAGGTGGTGAGTAAAGGAAGGATGGTGGAAGGTCAGGAGGGTGGTCATTGGGTATGGCAGCCGGATCCACATCCGCCGTGCCTGCCTCGGCAACCTCTTCCACGGCATCAACAGTTCCACCGTCAGGCGCTGCGTCCTCCTGGTTCTCAGCATCTTTGCCCTCCCCCGCCTCCCATGATGCAACAACAACCGTCCGCAAGTTGTGCAAGCACCACAAGGGGATAGAGTGCCTCAACCTCAGTAGCAACATCAGGTGTGCCCACAACAACAACAGATGAGGTCGTATCAATAGCAGGGGAGGAGGCCTCCTGTCGTGCCCCAAATTTACAACTTCGGACACTCTGTGTATTCAGCACTAGTCCAGGATCGCGCTAGTGCACACAGACTAAACAGGGTATAATATCACATCATACACAGCGGAATATTAAATAAAGTACTTCAAACATTTATATAAACGGGTGTATGACCTTATGGTCATCCTTACAATAGTTATGCCACGCAGGGCTTACAATAATCAAATAACACAAAGTTCAGCAGCGGAATATAAAAGTCTTGGTGTTCCATCTTCTCCACAGTCGCTCCGACGAAGGCTTGCCCTTAGTTCCCCGGCTCCTCGACATACTCTTCCTCGTAGGCTGGTGTAGTTTCTTCTTCTGGTAGGTTTGTCCGCAAGGGTGAGTACACACCGTACTCAACAAGTTATGCACAATGCAGATCTATTTACTACATGCATGTCTTATCCAAAGAATAGGCTTTATAGGTTATTTTGCTTTTGCATCAACATTTTGAATTACCAATTATTTAGATTAAAAGCATCAAACTTATAATTAATATATGTCTCAAATTGTCTTTTCACAATATTTTGGACACACAGTCCCTAGACAACATCATTTCACAATTTTGGCACACAGCCAACCACCCCATTTTATTTTTAGAACACTACCCCTTGACTGTAATCCCCGAGCATTGTCCATTACCGTGGACTCGGCTATTCGAACAGTTTTGACACTCTGCAGAGGTTGTACACTTTACCCACAAGATACAACAGACACCACAAAGGCGATTAACCGTAATAAAGCTTTTGAAACTTCTACCTTATCCTAAGAACCTCTCGTGTTGCCTCCACTATCACTCCCCACACAGAGTCAAGTATAGGCGAGATAAACACCGCTGGATCGGTACCAAGCCAAGCATGTGCACTCTCCCCATACTGATTCCCCCTGTAATCGCCACCCCGAGGTATCAAAGGTAAGATATCGAATCCTACTAAACTAGGTCTTCCCATTCAGACATGTGGTTGTACGAGACTCAGTCAAAGGCTTGCAAGGTGAAGTCCTTAACCCACCAAGGCAAGACATCCTTCTCACAGCTTTTGGCACACACCCTCACAACACTCAACCCATCCCACAGTTGCCACACAGCCCACTGCACAAGCCTCGGTCCACTTGCCCCAGCCTAAATCAATTCCACCCCAAGTTGTTAACAAATGCAACACATGCTCATATTCATCTTTCATGTAGAACCACACAGGCCTCTACATTCCAAGGTTAATACCAACATCATTCCACATTTCATTAAAAAGCATTCGCTATTCTTTAGTCAATGTTGATTTTGTAATCCAAATAGAATGGTTCACGTACATGTATGGCTAAGCAACTATTCACAGTCTAGCCTCCCGTGTTGGCACAATATCATCAACCAACTATTATTACCAAACTATGGTTATCAAGGAATCATGGCATACAAATGATATCAAGGTGGCATAAACAAATTGGTTGGATAGCTAATTCACCCAAAATAATTAAAGTTATTTTTAGTTGAATTAGCATGCATAGTTTAAAACAAAGTACATTTCAAAAATTAGGAGCAACATGGTCAAAACATAACTTGCCTTCGAAAAGTTGCTGGTCTTGCTCAGAAGTCAAATCTTGCACTGGAAATTCCCCCTCACAATCTCCCGACAAATCAACGTCTAATTAAAATCAACATGCACACAATAAATACATTTTACAGAGAGCTAAATCAACTCTAAAAATTAAACAAAATTCACCAATAAATAGATCTTGATTTTACAAATTTTTAGAAATTGGAATCACTCAAATTGGAGTTAAAACGCAAAAGTTATAAGCATTTGAAGTTTCAAAATAAATCCAAAAATAATAAACCGAATTTCTAATTATTTTTATACGAAAAATCCTGATATTTATGACGTCAGCGCTATCAGAGATGACGCCAACCTCAAACTTGACGTCGGCATGACGTCCATCGCCGACGCCTCAGAGGGTCGAGGATGCGCCTAGAGGGGGGGTGAATAGGCGTTTATAAAAATCGATCGCTCACTAATTCAATTCGCTCTAATCAACCCCTATGTCAAAACCTAATCAATTTATATATGCGGAAGCGATAAATCGGTTTTGACAATTAAGACCTAAATCAACTAGGCTCACTAGTGCACTAACTAAATTATGTCTCTAAACAAGAATTGCTATATTGAATAAACAAATTATACTAAGCAATTCTAATGCATTCAAGCAATTGATAAATATTCAATAATGTAAAGTGCTTGAATATAAATGAGACAAGAGATAACCGATATTTTTCCGTGGTGTTCGGAGACTTGCGGTCTCCCTAGTCCACGTTGAGGCTAGCCCGACCACTCGGACCGGCCCCGCCGAGCACCCGCCTCTTTCCACTAGTCGTGGTTTTCACGCTATGCCGTAGGCTCAACCCGAACCTTCACAAACTTGCGGGGCTTCTCACACTCGAGAGCTCTCACAAGACGACGCCCACGCTGTCTAGGAGTCGGCAACCTCCAAGAGTAACAAGCCTCCTTCGCTTGAACCTCACCGCACAACGAATCGCGCCTCGGTGATCATCAAGTGCAACACATGCACAAGAGGTACCCAAACCACTTCCTAATTGCAACGAATGCAATTAGTCTCACTCTTAGCTCAAGAATCAAATGGGGAAGAGCAACACATGCACTTCACTCCCACAACCTCAAAACACAAAGAACAACAACAACCCCAAGCCCCCCAAGGGGTATTTATAGCCCCCACAAGAAAACTAGCCGTTTGGGGCGAACAGGCAAAATCAAGAAAACGCGGTCCGACCGGACCTCTCCCGTCCGCCCGCTCCTCACAGGCAACGCAGTCGGATTTCCGCCAGTTACACGGCCGGCTACAGCCAACAATGGCCAGTCACACGCGCCCCGGTCCGACGGACCTCGAAGCAGTCACACCGCCAAAGAAAACCAAATAGAAACCCAAAAGCCACTTCTCGAAAAGTCGAGCCGAGGTGCGGGCCGGTCGCTTCCTGCACGGTCGCATCATAATCTCAAGGTCGCACCGCCTAACCGACGGCCGAGACGCGGAGAAAACAACGCACCGCGAGGAAAGCACAAGCAAAAAGGGGGTCGGTCGACCGATCGCCACCCGGCCCAACCGGACCATGGACGGTCCAACCACGGCGCCACCTCGGTCGACCGCCAGGCGGTCCAACCGCCCCGCGTAGCAACACCGTAAATTGCAATCTTTTCTCCGAAAACCAAATGACATTCTTTGAGCCTCTAGGATGATCAACACATGATCATACACCCGTGCAAAACACATTTGCACCCAATTTAGCATATGCTCAAAGAATCCAACCAAATTGCGAAAACGCATTCCGCAATAAACACCGAACTTACGCGTTCAACCCTCTAGCCATGTAAGGATCAACACATGACCCCGACACTTTGCAAAACACATTTGCAAATGCCAACACATGCTCTAGGATCGACACACATAATTCCAACGTTCATCTGCAAAACACATTTGCGCCAATTAACCAACTCCAAAAGGCGAAAACACATTTCACCAAAATCCAACTCAAGATCTATTTGCAAAACGACACGCAAATCAAACTCGAAGTTTATGAGATTAATCCCCTAGCCATGTGAAGGTCAACACAAGACCCGGTCAACTTGCCAACACCCGTTGCAAGCCCCACTCACATGCTCTCGGGATTCCGGACTCATAAACCTCAGTTTATTCGCACAACGAACTTGCAAATAACGCAATAAACACATTTCATGCTTGATCACTACTCTTTGCAACACATGCAAAAGTCTAGCTCCAAGCAACATCAATTCACGATGCATGAACTCTCTAATTGCAACACATGCAATTCTCTAGTTCCATGCAACATCAAAACCAACTCCACATCAAAACCAAATCAACCGTATGAGCTCTTTACTCGCAACACATGCAAGCCTCTAGCTCCATACAAATACACAAACACCAAATCATGCTTGAGCTCTCTCCTTTTGCAACACATGCAAAACTTAGCTCCAAGCAACGCCAAGGTTTTTAGAAAGATTGTTTTATAACCAAAACATGAAGCGCCAACTAATGCAACACATGCAAAAGTGAACTTCACGCAAAAAGCCAACGCGACTAGCTTATCCTATTTGCAACACATGCAAATCAAGCATAATGCGAAAACCAAATACAACCAAGCATAAGTTTAACCCATTCGCAACACATGCCAAATGGTTAACCCTCATGCAAAAACCAAATCAAATAAGATTTGAGCTTTGAGTGAGCGCGGATTGAGATCACCAACACATGATGAAACTCAAGCGAAAGAGGCAACCCCTCTTAATAGTACGGCGATAAAAGAACTAGACTCAAAGACTACAAAAGTCCTTAGCCTATAGTTATACCTTCGCCGCCGCGCAAGCAATCCCCTTTGGGGTCTTTAAGATCATCACTTGATTTCTCCCCCGGGATCTCTACTCGACTCTTCTTCGGGATCCATCCTTGACGTCCATCAACTCATGATGCCGTCCAAGTCCCGTTCTCCTTATCTCATTCATCTTTGGACCTAACTCAAACACAACTCAAGAAACTTATTAGTCCAAGATGCATGGTTGTCTCAATTATCTCTTGCACTCCATTAACACATAATGGATGCCTTTAGATCAATTGAGCACAACCTAAATCAATTGAAATGATTTTAAATGTGTCTTAAGTATAATAATGCAACACATGCTTAATTATACTTAAGAACTATCCATTTGTCCTCAATTAATCACTTTAACATCATCAACACATGATGAAGTGTTCTTTAATGATTAATGAGACAAATGAACTCAATTTAAATTATCATTTAAATTGACTCTTCAAGTTAGAGTGTGAACTCCCTAAATATGTGCATCCATGTAATATATGGATTGGGAAACATGATGCACATTTTGTGGTTATTTCAATGGGAATGTTCATACTTTAACTTGAATCCAAAGTATGCAATTTATGCTATAATGAATACGCGTACATACCTTGGGTTTTCCATTTTTCAATGCGATGAGACTAAACAAAGATATTCTAAATAAACAAGTTAGTCTCGATATAAGATTTGTCATTAATAACAATATCGCATTAGGGGATAAACTTAATATTGGATTTGTCATTAACACAGGATTAGATTTGTCATTAACACCAAAACCATAACTAATGAAGGTTGAACTTACAACGTCATCATCGGCCTCGCCAGCACTGACAAGTGGGCCCCACCGATGACGTCAGCTGTTGACGTCAGCACGGACACGTGTCGATCACCCATGCGTGACACGCGGCGGTGGAATATCAACCGAGAGCTCAATTAACTCTCAGCCGTCCGATGAAAAATGAACGGCCACGATCTATTATCGACTCGGCTCGGGTTACCGCGGTGACGACACGTGGCACAATATCATCCCTCAGATCAAAATCCAACGGCGAGAAATAAACCGAATAACAGCTCAATTGACTCGGTCATGCATCAAGATTCGTGCAATCGAGATCAGTGGTCGAGATCGCACCGACACTTTGATCACTTGATAAAGTGTCGACGCGTGGCGCAATGCGAATCCTTGGATCAAAATCTAACGGCGGCAATTACTCAGGTGACGTCGACCGCGAGCGACAATTGCGTCGCCTCAAGATTTGCACAACACGCGTTCAAGACGGCATCGACCAAGACGCGGCGAAATCCGGCTCGTTCGATTTGAAATCAACGGCCCAGATTAATTCGACTTTTACGCTTGATATACCAGATCTAAAAGCTACATTAAAAAGAACTACGTGGCTCACCATCAACCGCACGATTGAAATCGAACGGCCAATGGTTGAAGATGAGGTTCACTGTTGCTAAGGCTACGTGGCTAATCCCCGATCGTTCGATACAAATCCTACGGCCATTAGTTAACACAACTTACAACACACGTGGGCAATCCCTTTTCCGGGCACGTGGCGCTAAATCTAACCCTTCATTCCGAATCCTACGGCTAAGATCTAGAGCGACACTATTCTGGTCTCTAATAGGGATGAACGCGTGGACTAACCTCAATCGTTGAATGCGAATCCGACGGACGACGTTGATCCACAGCTCGGCGAAGACACGACGAGTTGAGGTGGCCGGAGTTGGAGAAGAAGACCCTTGCGGCGGCGTTTCCGTGATGCTCCGGCGAGGTGAGATGGTCCTTCAGATGCGCAATGTCTTGAGGATTACTCCGGTGGTCTTGATAGCGACGGAGGGTCACCGGAGCTGTCACAAGACTCGGCGGATGTTCACAAAACTTCGGCGAGGACGACGGGCTACGGTGGTTCTCGCAGCGTGAAAGGGCTCGACAAGCGCGGAGAGAGTGCTTTATCAGATGCAGCGGAAGATGAAGCGGAAGAGATACGCGGCGGCGAGTAATGGCGACGGTTTCTTCCAGAGAACGGCCGGCAAGGCGCTTCGCTTGCACGGAGACGGCGACGTGGCTCCAATCCGCTCAATCCACGCGTGATCCAACCAAGCAGCCTAACGAACCAAACACGGCGATCCCCACCGTCCGATCAGGATCGCACGGACGACAACTCGGCGGCTTTAGGGTTTTCCGCCGTGCACACAGTAGTGGGCTTGGCCCATTACTGTTCACTCGAATTTTAATCGTTTTCTGAATAAAAATAATTCCAAATATTCATTTGAATTAATTGAGGCAAGAAAAATATCGAAAAATTCTAGAAAAATTCCAGAAAATATTTTATGACATTTCTAACTCAAATAAAATATTTACATTTAAATTTTCAAAAACTTGATCATTATTTAAATAATTTTTCAGATAATAGTTAAATTCCAAAAATTCAAATAATTGCAATTAAATTCCAGAAAATCTCAAAAGTTCAAATAAATTATAAAATTTAAATTTAGCCAAATTTGAGGATGTTACACCTCCGCAGCAAAATTTGGGGCCAAGTAAGAATGATGAACAAATCACGATTGATCCTAGGTATAGAGACCTGACTTGCTTTAATTGTGGAGAGCCTGGTCATTTTGTTGGTATTTGTAAGAAACCCAAAGTTTGTTTCATTTGTGTTGTGCCTGGTCATCATATGAAGGATTGTCCAGCCTGGTCTAAATCGTTGCCTCAAGCTGCTTATGTGGGTAGTGCTGGTAGAGGTTTGGGTTTTTATCATTTGGAGGTGCCTCGGTAGAGTCTACTCAGTGGCTTAATCTGAAGAATTGTGGCATTGTTAAGCTTAAAAGAGGGGAGATTACTCTGCCAGAGCTTGAGAGGGAATTATCTGACATTTATTGCAGAGAATGGCCATGGCAGATCAGGGACTTGGATGTGGATAAATTTTTTATTAGATTTCCTCCTCATAGAAAGGTGTCTGATATTAAAAACTACCATTCCTTCAATCTGAGAAAGGTGGGTATGGAAGTGGAGGTGTTAGAGTGGATTGGTGAACTAGAACCATATGGTGAGTTGAAGGAAGCTTGGTTACAGATAAGGGGTATTCCCCCTAAATGGTGTGATTGGAATGTTTTTGCTCAGATTTCATCTGGTTTTGGTATTATGACTGATGTTGATTGGGCTGGTCTATTCAAATCCTTTTATGAGATGGCTAGAGTTAAGATAGCTTGTAAAAATCCTAACCAGATTCCTCTTGAGAGGTTGCATGAAATGGACAATAAGATGTATTTGATATCCTTTGTGGTAGAAGATTATGTTCAAGAACTGGATGGACCATCAAAACCTAATGATGATGATAATGATGATGGTCAAGATGAAGAAGATGATTTAGGTGACCATAACAATGAGAAAAACATTACGGAAGTTGATAAATCTAAGAATTAGCAAAGTGGGTTTAAAACATCAAAAGAAAATGTTAGTAGTTCTTCTGTAAGATTTAAGTCAGCGACTATTTTAAATGAGAAAGGAACTCTAATCAATCAAACAGAGCAGCTTATAAAGTGTTTGAGCAGTAGTAATAGGCTGGACGTTGAGATGGAAGTCAGACAAGATGATGATGTTTGGGTGACCCCTAAGCAAAATGTCAGAGCTCCTGGGCAAGATGTTTTTATGGATGGGAAAGAGTTAATTGTGGGGTATATGGATAAGGCATCTACAGATCATTCTCAGTGGGATAACTTTAGAGCTCTTGCTACGGAAGGACAGAAGATGGAAAATACATATCTTTTAAAAGAAATGGAGTTCGTAGACTCAGACTCTGATGAAGAGAGTGAGATTGAAGGAAATGTTTCAGTTCAAGATACCTTGGGTGTTATGGGAGGTGATTTATTGAGTGAACTTAATGAAGGTGTCCAAGAGAAGAACCTGGAAGCTCAAATCAGGATAGATGGTTTGTTTCATAAAAAATTAGAAGCTAAATGGGGCCCATCCTTGAGGATGGATCGACCCAGGAGATTTATGGAAGATGGAAAGACAATTATGCAGAGAGCCCAAGATTATGTGAAATACAAGAATCTGGAATCTAAGTATAATCGAAAATGTGGTAACTCTTTTAACTCTTTACATAATGATCAATTAATTAGTATGGCTTCTCTTATTGATGTGAGTCTGAGAATTAACCCACAAAATATTGTTGAGAATGTAGAAAAAAAATGAAAAAGACAGATATTGAGAAGGTTATGGCTTTTGAGGTTAATAATCCTGATGTGCTTCTTCCTGTTGATTTAGAGGATACTTTAGTTCAACATGATTTCCCCCCATTGATGGAAGTGTCTCCACAAAAAACTTCTCCAATTATGGGATGTGTGGATATGGATAGGAAAAAGACTTGGTCTCAGGTAGTTAATAATAATACACAAATAATTAATAATAAAAGGAGCATTCTGGAACATTAGAGGCCTGAATAAAACAGGCAGAATTACTGGGGTTTCTGATTTTGTTCTTGAGAACAAATTAGATTTTATAGGTATTCAGGAAACTAAGAAAGAGAACTTCGAGGAGTATATGCTAAAAGATATTAGTAGAGATTATAACTTGAATTGGTTACCTGCTATTGGTACAACTGGTGGTATTTTGGTAGGTGTTAGCTCAGGTAAGTTTGAAGTAAATGTTTAGCGGAAGTTTAAGTTTTGCATGTCTTGTATTATCAAAAATATTGTTGATAAATTTGTTTGGAGATTAGTGGTGGTGTATGGCTCTCCCTATGATGAGGGCAAACATGATTTCTTAGATGAATTACATTTTATTATGAGTAGTTGGGATGGTCCAACCATTTTTGGTAGTGATTTTAATATTGTGAGGAGTCAGTCTGAAAAAAGTAATGGGGTGATTAATAAAAAATGGGCTTTTCTCTTAAATGATTGGTGTAATAGTTGGGGGATGATAGAGTGGAAAAACTCAACTAGATCTTTTACTTGGTGTCATAATCAAGAACAGCCCATTATGGCTGCACTTGATAAAATATTTACGACTACTTCTTTTGATCAGCATTATCCTAGGGCTATGGTTAAGACTGGTTCTAAAACTAGCAGTGATCATGTTCCCTTAATCTTAGATCTTGGTGATGTGAAAAGTAGGAAGCAGAAGCTCTTTAGATTTGAAAAATGGTGGCTGAGTAGACCTGACTTTATTGAGGTGGTTGAAAAGTCTTGGAACTCTCCTTGTGTTGAGTCAGATCCTTTAGAGATCTGGCAGTTTAAGATTAGAAATCTGAGAAAAAAGATTAGAGAGTGGGCTATGAATGCCAATTCTGAGATGAGGAGATATAAAGCTGATTTAATAAGAGACATAGATGTTTTAGACTTAAAGAGAGAAACTTCTCAGTTATCTGAGAATGATACACATAGGTTAAAGGTTTTGGTGGATGAGTTGAATAGGATTTGGAGTGTTGAAGAGATTAAAGCCAAAGATCTAGAGACAGGGAGGTTAAGGAAGGTGATAAAAACACTGCATATTTCCATGCAGTTGCTAATCAGAGAAGGAGGAAGAAACATATTAGTGTCCTTGATGGTCCTGATGGTCCTGTGGAGGATACTAAGGATATGTTAGACTTGGCTGTGAATTTTTATAAGAACCTGTTTGGTGCAGAGGATACTCTAGATATCTCTTTGAAGGAGAATTTCTGGGATGCATATAGTAGAATTAAAGATGAGGAAAATGGGTTGTTGGAAGCCCCTTTCTCAGAGTTAGAAATTAAAGATGGTGTTTGGCTCTTATGCTGATGGGGCCCCTAGCCCTGATGGCTTCTCTTTTATATTTTACCAAAGATTTTGGGATCTAGTGAAAAATGACTTAATGGCTATGGTGCACTGCTTTGATAATGGGGTCTTGAACCTTTCTAGATTGAATTATACTATAATAACTCTAATCCTAAAAGAAACTGAAGCCAGGACTTTAAAGAAATTTAGGCCTATTAGTTTAATAAACTGTAGTTTCAAAATCTTCTCTAAAGCTCTGAATAACAGGTTGATTAAAATTGCTGATAGAATCATTTCTCCAAATCAAACTGCTTTTGTTAAAGGCAGGTTTATTCTAGATAGTGTAATGGTTGCACATGAAATTATTCATGATGTGGCCAGTAGAAAAGAGTAAGGTGTTATTTTGAAGATTGATTATGAAAAAGCATATGACAAAGTTTTTTTGAGCTTCCTTGAAGATATGCTGAGAAGTAGAGGTTTTGGGGAGAAGTGGATTAGTTGGATCAGACATGTGGTGATAGGGGGTTCTATGTGTGTAAGGATTAATGAGGAAAATAGCAGTTTTTTTAAACCTGGTAAAGGTTTGAGGCAGGGAGATCCTCTCTCCCCCTTGTTGTTTAATTTGGTGACTGATGTCTTTTCTAGAATGCTTATTAAAGCTGCTCGGAATAATTTGATACAAGGTTTGATGACTAATGTGTGCTCAGGTGGTATAATTAGCCTCCAGTATGCTGATGATACTGTGCTTTTCTGAAAAAAGATCTAAAAAAAGCTAGAAATTTTAAGTGGCTGCTTTCCTGCTTTGAACATTTATCTGGTATGAAAATTAACTATGATAAAAGCGATCTGATGTGTGTAGGTTTAGATGAAAGGGAGCAAAATGAGCTTGCTAGACTTTTCTGCTGTAATTTGGGGTCTTTTTCTTTTAAATATTTAGGGGTTCCTTTGCATTATGCAAAGTTGAGAAAGGAAGACATTCAACCTGTAGTTGACAAAGTGATTAAAAGGGTTGCTGGGTGGCGAGGGCGCCTACTATCTTATGGTGGTAGATTGACCCTTTTGAAATCCTGCCTGGCTGGTATTCCCATTTACTTGTTGTCAGTTATTAAATTCCCTAAGTGGGCGATTGAGGAGATTAACTCCCAAATGGCACACTTTTTCTGGAATAACAGTGAACAGAAAAATCATTATCATCTAGCGAATTGGCAACTGATTGCTAAAAAAAAGAGTATGGTGGTCTAGGTGTTCCAGATTTAAGAATTATGAATTTATGCTTGTTGGCCTCTTGGGTTTCCAGATATTATTTGAGACAAGATAGCCTCTGGAGGTAGATTATTGATAATAAGTATCAAACTCAGAATTCTAACCTTTTCTGTTGTCCTAATGATAAAGCTTCTCTCTTTTGGAAGGGTATGTTATGGGCAGCTAAAGCTGCTAAAATGGGGTATATTTGGAAGGTTGGTGATGGTAAGAGCATTAGGTTCTGGGAGGATCAATGGTTTGGTAATTCAAGGTTAGCTATTCAGTTTTGGCCTCTCTATGCGATTTCAATGGAAAAAAACATTACTGTTAAGGAAGCCTGGGATGGTGAGAATCTGAGACTCTCCTTTAGAAGGAGTATATCTCAAAGGCTAATGGGTATGTGGCAGGATTTAGTGAGTATTGCTGAATCCATTGTTTTTAGTGAGGATGGTGATTCTATTATCTGGCAATTTGAGTCAAAAGGGTGTACAGCTCAATCCTTATATGTCAGGATCAGTTTTAGAGGGGTTCAACCTGTGTATATCCCTGCTGTGTGGAAGATTAATGTTCCACCAAGAATTCATGTGTTTTTTTGGCTTTTGGCTAATAATAAATTGATGACTAGAGATAATCTCATTAAGAGGCAAAAGGTGGAAGATATTACTTGTTTGCTCTGTATTGAACCTGAATCCATCTCTCATTTATTCTTTTCTTGTTGTGTTAGTAAAGCTATTTGGCATGAAATTGCTGATACTCTGAACTTGAGTTTGGGTGACTCTTTTGAGAGTGTGGCTCGTTGGTGGATAAGTAGGAAGAAGCATATTTTGGTGAATGTTTGTACCTCTGCTGTACTATGGACTATTTGGAAGCTGAGAAATTCTTTGTGTTTTCAGGGAGAAAGTTGGAAAGAGGTTCGAGTGGTTCTGGGTCAAATAGCAAGGAGGATGAGAAGATAGCTTGTTCTGATAAAAGAAGTCCAGAGATGTCAAGTGGAAGATGTGGCAAGAAAGCTGGAAGAGAAAGCCAGTCGGGTGCTGAGGATTGGCTGGACACAAGGGGAGGTCGCAAGAAACTCAGAGCTGGAGATTTCCCACGAACTGGAAGAGGATTGTTTGCTTGTGAATTCGACAGTGGTTGATTGCTTAGGGAGAGGTGAGGGTCAGTTTTCTGTTTTTCAGTAGAGATGAATGTTTAGCTCGTTGTCCAACAGGATTGATGAATTCTGCTTGTTGAATGGGAGTTGATGTCGGCAGACGCGCCTCGAATACGCAAGTCGTTTCTTGTAATGAAAACGTTTTATTCCTGAAATAAAACAGGGGGAACCTTTTGATCTAAAAAAAGACTTTGTTTCCTTTACCAGACAAATGCTATGCTTTGGTGCAGATAAAACAAATCATGTTATTCCTTTATATTACAAAAATATACGAAAAGTTGCAACACGCAACCGCAACTCTCCTTTATATTAGTCTTATATTTTTTCAAATATCTTTTCGAAACCAAAGTTTTTTTTAAAAAAATTGAGTTCTCAATTTACCTTCTGAGCCTACCTGCAAGAACAGTACACAGTGCACCTAGCAAAAATCACCCTCGTCAAATCTCTGACACCGCCCCCGGTACCTAGCTCTTGCTCGAATGATCGGTGGTCCCGGAAACGCTACGTGCCTACGTTCCACGTACACGACCACCTGAACATAACTCGATGCCCAGCTCCCTCCTCCCCTGCACAATCGCACGTACGACTGCGCGTTGGGCCCCAAGGATTAAACGGCCCCAGTGCGGCAGCGTCTGGAGAATCGTTGAAATCAAGCCGGCCTTGGACGCGCGTACGCCAGACGAGTGGCTGTAGCAGGAAGGAATCCTCCTAGATCGTCGAATCTCCCAGCGCCAGTGCGACACCCTCTAATATTTCCACGGACAGCCGGGCCCCGCAACCACGTGGGCCCACCGCCAGTGAGTGACGCGGACTATAGTTCATGCCCGGACGAGCGCCGATCGGAACTCTCCGCCCGGCCAGCTCCTTTGCCACGTCATGAGTCTCCAAAAAGTACCGGACGCACCTCTGTCTCGTTCCACTGTGAGGTGGCCCCACGAGGCAGTGAGCGCGTAGCGTTTTAAAACGACCAAGGTGCGTACACCAAGGGTAACTGTAGCGCAGCTGTTCGAGCAAAATCTCCGGCGCCACCAAGAAATTCAAAGGGCTTCGGCTGGCTTGTGGGACCCACTTTGTGTGGCCCCACTGGGTAGAGAGATGACCGAATATACCGGTAGCTCCCCATGCCGCATCGAGGCGAAGCAATACATAGATTATTCTCCTCAAAGTCTCTCTCTCTCTCTCCGTCTCGCGATCAAGAACCCTCGCCCTCTTCCTCCCTCTCGCCTCCTCTCCTCTATGCCACATCATCTCCTACTACCAATCCTCATCTCGCGATTGGTGAATTCTAGGGTTTTGCGGATTTGCTCCCTGGCCACCCGGATCCAGCTCGGCGAGGCGGGCTCTTCAAAAGCTTCGGATCGCGCGAGCGCGCACTGCTCACTCGTCGTTCCCCCTCCTCCTCCTCCTCCTCCTCCGCCGCCGCCGCCACGACGACGAGCTGCTCTGCCTCGGACTAGACTCTCCGCTGCTTCTCCGTTGACACCACCGGTGAGGAACTACTCCTCCTTTCTAGAGCTCTCCTCTGCTGCCGCAGCAGCTGGTAGCTCGCTGCTCACCCAGTTTCCGTCGTGCTCTGTTTAGCTGCGCGCTCGATTCGATGTGTGGGAAACGGAGGTCGGTTGCGGAGCTGGTGTGGGTAACTGGAAGCTAGTTGGGAGATGACACTGTTTAATTTGTTTTTGTGCTCTTGCTTTTCTGTGTGTTTGGGTGGGTGGGGGCGGCTGTGGTGTTGTTGTGTCGGTCACCGCTTTAGCTGTTTCGCTTTGAGGGATTGGTGCATGCGGAGCTGGAAGCTCGTAGGATTGCTTTGGCTTATGTAAGCGTTTGGACCTTGGTGGTGGGGACTGGGGGAGATGGAGCAGGTATATATCTATATGCTTGAGTTGACGTGCTTTTGTGCTTGTTTTCCGATGTTAATGCGATCGGTTCCGGATTATTTAGTTTGTCGCCTTCGCCTTTTCGCTTTGACGAGTAGCTGTGTGCCTGTGTGTTCCTGGAAGGAAGACCATGTTGGGTCGTGCGATTCATTGGTGGCTCTCGTTGCAGTTGTTCGAGGATTTAGAACGGGGATATTTGGGGAATGCTTTTTTTTTTAATGCATCTGTTGAGGTGGTGTTTGTGAAGGTTACAGTTGTACTGGATTGTAGATGGTGGTAGATACAACGTATTTACTGTTTTCTTTGGAGGAGTATATGATGTTTAGAGGTTTGGTTTTGGTGGGTTTTTTTTGCGCGTCATTACATTAAGATAGAAAGCAAGGTACAAATGACGATACAGCCGATGACTGCTCATCAAGATCCACCCGACAAGCCATATGTCAGGGAAGACCTAAAAAAATTAAGAAGATACTACAAAATGACAGAAATCGATGACCTAAACAAACTTCTAGAAACCTAGCTACCTCTGACAAAGCTCCTGGTCTCCTGCAACTGAGTTGCTCTGGCTAGCTGCCATTTCTGACCTTCTTCTTGGGTGGCCCAGACAAGTTGATCTATTGCAATCTAATCATCGTCAAAGGCCCTTCTGTTCCTTTCCTTCCATGCCATCCATGCAACCAGGATGGCGCAAGAATCAAAGCCTCTCTTGCTCGCGCCTCTTAGCGTCTGAAAAGCTTGCAGCTACCAGTAATCAACGTCTCACTCTTGTGGTAAACATTGAGGCTGCCTGATACAAGTGCAATTATGCGACCAGATTTGCACTACCACACCGCAGCCTATGAGAAGATGATCAATTGTCCCCTGGGCTGAATGACAGAACACACAAATCCCCTGGTTCTGAAAGGGCCACGACGCTCCAAATGGTCAGCTGTCCAGAAGCGCCGGATGACAGCCAACCAGACAAAAAACTTGCACCTAGAGGGAGCCCAAGCCTTCCAGATTGGTTTGGTGGGATTTGAGGGTGTGCTTACATAAAATATTTGGCCACTCTGGTTCATGTTTTAATTTTAGGCTTTTGCCATCTTGTTTAGTTCTTGCAGTAGAAGTGTGTTCTTAGTTTCTTACAAGTGGACAATTTCTATAGCAATACTATATTTTTTATACTGGAAGACAGTGGGTAGTTCGTAGTGGGTAAAGGCTATGTGTGATTAATACGAAAGATTTCTTTTCCTCATCAATTGAAATTTTGTTCTGTCTCATCTCACAATCAGCTATTTCAGGGTCTGGTCTGAAGTCTGAACATGAATCAGCCCACAGTGTGGAAATCTCGGCTCTAAATCCGCTTGTTTTCTGAGACTGTGCTTGACACTGACGGAATTGTCATTGTGCAAGATGTTTTGGCACGTACCTGGACTCTCTGCGTCACCGGTGAGTGCTTGCACTTGTGGTGATTATATCCTGTGTAGGGTACATTTTTTATTGATTAAATGGACATCTTGCTATTTCTTTCAGGTGGATACTATTTTAGACAAGGAAAATTTTAAGTTGGAGGACCTTCTTGATGAGGATGAAATAATCCAAGAGTGCAAAGCACTCAACACTCGCCTAATCAATTTGTACTGTTTCTCTTCTAGAGCACTGTTTCTTTGTGGTTGTTTTTCCCTGGTTTGTGATTAATGTGGGTTGATCTTAGAACATCTGCTGATATTGTTTGAACTTTTTGGTTAAGGATGACCGTCTATATGCACTTACTTTCAAATACATGCATTATGCATGCTTTCTGTGCCTAAGATAGTAAGATATCATAGGTGTGAATCTGGGGAAAAACCTCACTTCAGCTTGGGTTAAGGTGGACTACTGTGTAATCAGCCTCGAATCTTCTTTTAATCAACCACATGGATGCTTACCCTTCAGACTTACAGTTCACTATTGTGCTACTGGACCTGGTCAATGTTCATTCCTGTTAGGTTATCTTTTTACACACTATGCTTTGACAAGATATAGGCTGGCAAGCTTGTTACCTCCTTTTATTTCCATTTTCCATAGTGCAATATATGTTTTAGTTTGGTGTATGATTTGCGAACAAAGAAAGTATTATGGACATGTGGCCGGGTGTGTGCGCAACAGAAAGGGTGCACACCGTAACAGAAACTTTGCTAGTGAACAACATTTATAATTTAAGATATTTGAATTATGGGATCACTGGTAGATTATTTGATAACAAACTTTCTGTATATTCTAATTATTGCAGTTTGCGAGACAAAGTTCAAGTGGAGCAGTTGCTCCGCTACATTGTAGAAGAGGCACCTGAGGATGCTGAAAAGAAAAGGATATTCAGGTATAGTAAAGCCAGCAGTGTAAAAAAAAAAAATTCTTGCAATGTCCTAACGTGGATTTTATTCATCGCCATGAGTTTCTGGTGTGCAGATTTCCTTTTATAGCTTGTGAAATATTTATATGTGAAGTGGATGTCATCATGAAGACATTAGTGGAGGATGAAGATGTATGCTTTATTTTTAGCTTTTTTTATTGCCTGATGCAATACTGTTCTCCCAATACACTGTAAACTTTTCTTTTATAGCTGATGAAGTCGTGCTATTGGTGCAGCTCATGGATTTACTTTTCTCCTTCCTGAAACCTGACCGCCCCCATGGGACATTGTTGGCTGGTTACTTTAGCAAGGTACTTTTAAGTGGACATTAACTTCTATAAATTTTTGGTCAGTCTGGCGGATTAAATGGTAATGTGCCGATTCTTATCCTGACATTTTAAGTGGCCATGATCTTACTGCCTTTTGCAGGTGGTGATTTGCTTGATGCTGAGGAAGACTCTCCCACTTATTAATTATGTTCAGGTATGTGTTCATCTTCTGTTTAGTTCACTGTTCTCCCATATTAGCCATTTATGTATTTTGGTTACACATTGTTAGACAGGATCCCATATTGCCTTGTATAGAGATTGCTAGTGTCCCATATTGCCTTGTATAGAGATTACTAGTGTCCCATATTGCCTTGTATAGAGATTGCCAGTATCCCATATTATCTTGTATAGATATTGACTCATAAAGGCTTTCCTTTTGTACCCGCATTTACGTGTATATATACTGGTCTATTGGCCTTATGATGAATACAAGTGCTATTTATAGCATCATGGTATGAGAGCTAATTTAGGGTTAGGGATTCACTGATGTTGTATTTGCACCATCCACTACTTTCTCCTTGTTGGCAAGTCGCCGCCGTTCTACCTGTGGCTCTTCCTGTTGCTGCGTCAGCTTTCATTTGCCCTCAGATCTACTCCGGTCGTCATTCCAGTGCTCTTCGCCGCCGTCGCGCAGGCTCCCAGCGCCTGCCTCTGGCGACTCCTCCGCCGTGTCACCATGCAGCTTATGTCCGCTAATCAGCTCACTAATCATGGCTGTTGTGTTATTCTCGATTCTGACTCTTGTTGTGTTCAGGATCGCTACACAGGGTTTCTTGTTGGTACTGGTCCTCGTCGCCGTGACTCACAGCGTCTCTGGGAGCTTGACTGGCTTCGTCTTCCTCCCGCTA
Source organism: Guadua angustifolia (assembly GCA_036346375.1). Lineage (NCBI taxonomy): Eukaryota > Viridiplantae > Streptophyta > Magnoliopsida > Poales > Poaceae > Guadua > Guadua angustifolia. Next base: position 22,647 of record JAYEVE010000952.1, read on the forward strand.
CCCTTACCAGCCTCTCCATCTCCTCCACCGCTTCTGCTTCCATTGCATCCTCCACCATGTCGTTTGCTTCTTGGCATCACCGTTTGGACATCTTTGTTGTTCGCATCTGTCTTCTTTAGTTCGTTGCGATCTTTTAGTGTCTATGTCTGGTGATGCCTCTTTAGATTGTGCGGGATGTAAGCTTGGCAAGAAGCTACAACTCTTCTACCATTCCAGTGAGTTTGTGCATGTCCTTTTGATCTTGTTCATTATGATGTTTGGGGTCTAGCTCCCTTTGTTTCAAAAAGAGTCATAGATATTATATTCTTTTTATAGATGATTTCTCTTGCTACACATGGATATATTTTATGCCTTCTCGTAATGAGGTTTTATCCACCTATAAGAATTTTGCCACCATGATTCATACTCAGTTTGATTCTCCTATTCATGTTCTTCGTGCTGACTCGTCAGGGGAGTATTTGTCAGGTACGCTTCATGTTTCTCTTGCTGAGCAAGGCATTCTTTCTCAGTTTCCTGTCCTAGTGCTCATGCTTAGAATGATGTTGCTGAATGCAAGTATCGTCATTTTCTTGAGACAGCTCGTGCTTTTTTTGCTTGCTTTTGCTGTTACACTTCACTTCCAGGCTAAGGCTATTTTCACTGCCACTTAATATATTCAACCTTCTTCTGCTCTTCAGGGTGGGATTCTGGTAGTGCGTCTTTGTATCATGACTCTGGATTATCCAGTCTTCGCCTCTTTGGGTGTATTGCTATGTTCTTCTTGCACCTCGTGAACGCACCAAGTTAACCGCTCAGTCTAAATTGAGTGTGTTTTCTGGGATATAGTGTTGAAAATAAGGGATATTGTTGTTGCATAAGGGATATCGTTGTTGGGATCCTGTTGGCTGACAGATGCAGATTTCTCGGGATGTTATTTTTGATGAGTCTCGCCTTTCTACCCTCATCCTCCTTCCACTTTAGCATCTCTTGTCGAGCCGTTTTATTTCCTAACTTTTTCCTGAAAATCTAGATGTCACTTTCCTTTTCCACGGTTGGCGTCTCCTTTATCGCCAGCCCCTCCTCTGGTGCCTTCTTCACCATCGGTGCCTTCTCCAGAGGTTTCTCTTGATATTGTTTTTTCTTATTCTCTATACTACACTCGTTGTTTGTGAGTTGAGGATTCCTTTAATGTCCAGAGGTTTCTCTTGATATTGTTCTTTCTTATTCTCTATACTACACTCGTTGTTTGTGAGTTGAGGATTCCTTTAATGTGCTATCTTCTCCTACCGAGCCATCTTCTTCAGTGTCTCCTCGCTATTCTCTTCGTGATTGCCAGTCTATTCGGCCTCCTGAGCGCATTGGCTTTGCTGGTGTAGCCCTTGCCAAGCCGACTTCTTACCATAATGTTGTTATTCATCAGAAATGGTAGCATGAGATGGCGGATGAGCTTGTTGCCCTTGAGCGCACTTGCACATGGGATCTTGTGCCCCTTCCTACACTTGTTTGTCCCGTTATGTGCAAGCGGGCCTATAAGATTAAGACTCACTCCAATGGTTCTTTTGAGCGCTATTAGGCTCGTTTCGTGGTACGTGGTTTTTAACAGGATTATGATCATAATTATGATGAGACTTTTGCTTCTATGGCTCACATGATCACTGTTCACACTTTTTTTTTTGCTGCGACCTTTGTTTGTGAGTGGTCCACCTCTCACTTGATGTCAAAAATGCTTTTCTTAATGGTGAACTATGTCTCTCATTGCTTGGAAGACTAAAAAGCAGACAACAATTTCTCGTTCGAGTGCCTAGGCTGAGTTGTGGGCTATGGCTCTTTTGACAGCAGAGGTTACTTGGCTACGGTGGTTACTTAAGGATTTTGGTGTTTCTGTTTCTACATCGACTCCTCTTTTATCTGACAATACATGGGCTATTAGCATTGCTCAAGACCCAGTGAAACATGTGCTCACCAAACATATCGGTGTTGATGTTTCCTACATGTGGTCACATGTGCAGGATCAGGTCGTGGCTCTTCAGTATATGCCTTTAGAGTTTCAGTTTACAGACTTCTTCATGAAGACGCAGACTAGAGCTTAGCACAACTTTTATCCTTCCAAACTTAGTGTTGTTGATCCACCATGAGTTTGTGGGATGGTGTTAGACAGTATCCTATATTACCTTGTATAGAGATTTCTAGCATCATGTATTGGCTTATATAGAGATTGTTAGTATCCTATATTGCTTTGTATAGAGATTGCCTTATATAGGCTTTCATTTGATTCCCTCATGTACATGTATATATTCTGACCTATTGGCCTCATGATTAATACAAATGCTATTCATAACAGTTTAAACATCTTTCCTATGTCTCTTTTTTGCCTTGTGTATTGTATTTAAAAGTTGTACGTGGAGATGGGTATTGACATCATCGGTGTTCTGTTCATGAGTATTTTATTCGAATATGTAATTTTTATTTGCTGTTGTATTCCTCCTGCAGGGCCATCCTGAAATAGTTAGCCAACTTGTTGATCTTATCGGGATTACTTCTATCATGGAGGTTAGTTTTCTCTAGAGACAAATTTAAATGGAAAATTTTCATTTATAGCATTACAAAGTTATGGTATAAAAAAATATCACTGGCTGTGACACTGACAAATGGGGCCCAGACCAACATGCCAGTAAGACACCCAGTGGTGCTATTTGAAAATTTAAAAGTGTGACTTCCCTGCACGTTGAATTAAAATTTCCCAGTTTATATAGTTTGTTGTTTTGTAATGCAGGTGTTGATCCGCTTAATCGGTGCTGATGAAACTATGTATTCAAGTTGTGCTGATTCTATGCAATGGTTAGATGACATAAAAGTCCTTGAGATGATTGTTGACAAGTTCAGCTCATCAGTAAGAACTAAAGATTACTTTTAGAATCTAGGCTTTTCAGTCATCCACTTGTCCTGTTTATTGTTGTTTCAAACTATTTTAAATTTGTCTTAGCTAATGTTTGTGATGGATGGTGTTGAGAAATTACTAGTCAACTATATATATAGTCCTGACCATTCTACTCAGGAAGCAAAGGTGTGCCCTGAGCACAATAAGACCTCTTCTTGTAACTTTGTTTTGTCTATGGTAAACTTGCATTGCTGCCAGGTTGGAAGCTGTTTAGCCAAAGTACATTAAGTATTCTCCAAAAATACCAACTGTGAGTTAGCTGAAATTTGAATTGCCTTTTCTAGCACAAACTAGCTCAAACTTTTTACATGACAGTACCATTCTTTGATGTATCGGATTCCCCAGGATAATGACTGGCTGCTGACTTATATTTATTTAATAAAATAATCCATTACGGTAGTTTGATCACATCTCTTCAATTGTAACCTATATAACTTTGAAGTCATCATTGAATCTCCTTCAGATATTAGATTCCGTGTTCCATTTTCTGGTTCACATTCACATGGTTGTTGATTAATTGCACTTGTGCACCCATACTGATGTTAGTTGCACTTGTGCACCCATACTGATGTAAGATGTTGAACCACTGGGCTTTGATCATGTTGCAGTGGTTTTCAGTTGCATAGTTCTATAGCTACATCCTAACTAATTGTAAGGTGGTGCAATTTTTTCTGTATGTTCTTGTGTAGGAAGAATTGGTTATTTCTTTGCTGTTGAAGATTCCCTGATTATTCACTGAAATTTATGTTAATACTTTTTTTGCCAACCTGACTGTTTTTAACCTCTATTGCAGGATTCCGCTGAGGTTCATGCAAATGCTGCTGAAATCCTTTGTGCAATAACTAGATATGCCCCTCCAGCACTTGCTACAAAGATTTCCAGTCCTAGGTGCTTTCTATTGTGCACTCTTACATTATCCTATTGAATTTCTCAAGATTTGTATAGTCTCAGGCTTTGTGTTTAAATTTTATACTCAACATAGTTCTGTGCATTCTTTTTTACTTCTTATTTGCAGTTTTGTGGGGAGATTATTTCATCATGTTTTTGAAGATTCAAGACCTAAATCGGTGCTGGTTCACTCACTGTCAGTGTGCATATCTTTGTTAGATCCTAAGAGACTTGTATCGACTTCCTACCAAGCTTTCCATAGTCAATTAAGTCATGGAACATTGGTCACTGCAAGTCCTGAAACAGTTAATGGCATGCTGGATAGCCTAGGTTAGTGGTTGTTTAAGCTGTTAAGTCAGTATATCTTCCACATGGAGTCACTATAGTTACAGTTCTTTTAATATGCCCATGAATTACTGTCAGTTTTATATTATGTGTCATCCATACTCCATACAAGTCCGAAATTATCACTTTTCTAGCCCCGTGACAAACTTTTTTTTTTGGTTGCAAATCTGGCTCCCTTCTGAACACAATTGAAAAAATAGCCCCATCCCTGACCGCAGAAGCGATGACTGGCGACACGTATCACCTGCTGTGCTCCCGCACCACAGAAGGAGCTACTGAGCCCCCATAGCTTAGTAGCTATGGTGGCTTGTTGAGCTATGGGAGCTTGGTAGTTCCTTCCGTGGTGTTGAAGCGCGGTAGGTGACACGTGTCGCCTACTTGCGCTTCCATGGTCGGGGATGGGGCTATTTTTGTAATATGTTCGGAAGAGGCCTAGATTTGCAAAAAAAAGTTTTTCTAGGGGCTAGAAAAGTGATGACATCTACAAATCCAGGTCTTGTTGGGGGACTGCCATTATTTCTCTCAGAATTTTTACTGAGTATTCTTTAAGAAAGCCTTTTATCTTAATTCTAAAAAAATTGGTGGCAAACAATAAAACATATCGAATACTTTTTTATACTTCTTTGAAATAACATGGATACGTTTCTTTGTTATGATTTAGATATCCTATATTCAACCATTTCTGTTTATTCTTGCTACACTTAGTTCTTTTTATTATAAAGTGTGAAGACTACCTATGGGATAATGTCCTTAAAAATTCTAATGTTTCTACCAATAATATTTCAGGTGATTTGTTGAAGCTTCTGGATGTTTCATCTGCTGAAAATGTTCTGCTAACGACATATGGAAGCTTACAACCTCCACTTGGAAAGCATCGCTTGAAGGTATGTGATGCTTAACTCTGTATAGATTTGCTGATTTGAACTAGTATTGAAGTGCACAGGAGTACACCACAGGACAGCAATTAGTGTCTCTTTGTCTTGTTGTATTTGTAGACATTTGACATTATTGTTGGTTTATGCACCTCTTTTTTTGTCTGGGTAAATCTTTAGTATTGATATATTTATCCAAAGCAGTGGTGCCATTTGTTCTTTGATCTGTGATTTCTGTTGGTCAGGTAATTGCTTTAATTCTACTTTGTTAGTGCTGATGTGGTTTTTTTTTCAGATTGTAGAGTTCATCTCTGTTCTACTGTCAATTGGTAGTGAAGCTGCTGAAATGCGGTTGATCCATCTAGGAGCAATCAATCGTGTTATAGATCTACTTTTTGAGTGAGTTAGACATTGCAATCTGCTTCTCATAAACTTGTCAAAGAGCTGACACAGAATTCATCATCAGGTACCCTTTTAATAACTTTTTGCACCACCATGTGGAGAACATCATTGGTTCCTGTTTAGAGAGTAAGCAGGATCAGCTGATTGGGCATGTTCTTAACGAGTGTAAACTTGTGACAAGAATTCTGGAAGCTGAGAAGAATTCTGTTCTGTCAATAGATTTAACTAAGGTACAAAACAATATCTCAGTACTTTCTTTTATTAACTCTACTAGTTTACTGGTTTGTTTCCTTTTCTTCCCTTAGATATTTACTTATTATTTTCCTTACAGCATACAGTATCTTCAGAGGGAAGATCTCCTCCAAGGATTGGATTCGTTGGTCATACGACACGCATAGCTAACAGACTCGTTCAGCTGGCCAACACCAACAGCATAATCCAATCACATTTGCAGGTTTAAATTTCATTATGTAGATGAAAACTTTGCTACCATTGCCATTTGCAACATGTTACTGGGTTTATTACTGGTCCCTTGCTAGTTATCTGATGGATCCCTAGTGCAATGGTATACATGAACAATAATATCCTGTCAAAAAATCTTTGCTTACTGGCCTTATCTCAATTTATGGTCTGCACTGAACTTTGGGTCAACCTATTATGGTTCTATGTGATTGTCCTGGAAACTTGAGAGATCCAAGTTAAACTCCACTGCAGATAAGCCATGTTGATGGGTCTTAGAGCCAATGTGGCTCAACTGAACGATCTATTATAGTTGTTACTAAAGGTTATAAAAGCTCAAAGAATGTACATGTTGAGGATTTGGCATATTCAATTATCTGATGTGCCAAACTGCCAGTTATTGTGTTTAATCCTTATCGGTTTGTCGTCTCTGTACAAGCTCATTCTTGCAAAACCCGCTCATGTGATCTGCTTTTGATGATTCTACTGACAGCCATCTTTATTTGACGCGCTTAATTTGGTTGCAGCAAAATTTGGGTTGGGCTGAGTGGCATGCTAGTATCCTAACAAAGCGTAATGCAGTAGAAAATGTTTACCAGTGGGCTTGTGGGTAAGTGTCAATCAACCTGTTGTATGTTAATCATCTGCAGTTTGTGTGTGCTTTGTCGTTGAATGGTAAATTCCTCTTTGAATTCTCCTTTTATTTCTGTTGCTTATTTGTGAATCAAATTGATTGCCCTCTACTGAAGGAAAACTGTAAAAGTCAGTATGATTACTTTGAGAACGCAGTTACACATGCATTTAACTTCATCAGTGCTGCTTTGATCTCTAAAAGTGTGTTATGCATATTCATGGGCTTCTTGTCTGTCATTCCATCCCTTTTGTCGTGCATGTTCATATAAATTATTTGGAGTTACTCCAGACTTCAGCTGCTGCCCATAACTTATCTTGCTTTGCTATGTGTCCTTTATTTCATGGGGAAAAATCATCTTCTGAATTGGTGTTGTTTCTCTGGTCATAGCCGACCAACATCACTGCAGGATCGAGGTAGGGACAGCGACGATGAAGACTTTCGAGATAGGGACTATGATGTGGCTGCCCTTGCTAGCAATTTGAGCCAGGCTTTTAAATATGGTATTTACAGTAATGAGGATATTGATGAGGTCAGTGTTTTTCTTGTGAGCAGCATGTGCCCCAGAGCAAATGCCAACATTCTATGATGTTGCGTAGCCAAATTTGCCTATTTAATCACTTAGTATTACAGTCGTGTTCTTGTATTAGTCCTTTATTATTTTATTTGGATTTTACAAACTCGTGTGCCCTATGTACTTATTTCTACAATAAGATCGAATGGGTGTTTCTCCTAAATGCTAATATTTCACATTGTAAAATGCTGAATTTATAAACTCTACAGAGTCTACTAATCAGAACATCTGATTTTATGGTCCTAGGCAGTGTATTTAATTATAGATACAAGACATTTACAGTGTTAGGGTTCGATGAATAACTCTTTGGTGGGTGATATATGCAGGCTCAAGTATCACTCGAGCGAGATGATGAGGTATTTCATGCATCATTATGAACTATCTATCAAACTGATAAAATTATATTTCCTGATACGTGTAATGTGATCATGTTTTGACTTTTGATTATTACTATCTGCCACAGGATGTATATTTTGACGATGAATCTGCTGAAGTAGTTATTTCCTCTCTTCGTCTTGGTGATGAACATGACAGGTATGTTCTTGTCTATTCACTTTGGCTCTTTGCAAGTACATTTGATGTTTGCAACAAGAACTGGCTGATGAAGAATATGCTTTGCAGTAGCTCCCTATTTACAAATTCCAATTGGTTTGCATTTGATGAGGACAAAGCACTGAATGATAGCTCAATCAGCACAGAAGCTTCCCCCTCCCCAAATTCAGAGATATCATCACCAAATGTGGATGATGAGACCGATGAAGTCATTCTTGGTGAAGTCATAGATGATACAAAAGGTTCTGAATCGCATTTAGCAGTCTCCAACAAGGACTTAAATGAAGAGTCTGGTCACACAGTCTTCACAAATGGCCCCGTTGACAAGTTGGAAGATGACATCGGACTGCCAACTCCGGATGTAAAAGAGAGTCCACCTGAGTGTGTCGAATGGAGGGAGTATGAAGCTGAATCAGGTGACGTACCTGAGAAAGATACAGCAGCTCCAAATTGTGAGGTTGGAAGTGAGAAGGAAATGGATGCTACCAATGATGTTATGTCTGGTACAACCCAATTAGAAGAAGAACAAGAAAGTGAGAGTTTGTTTGGATCCTCAGTGCCTGCGACCACAGTAGAAGAAATATTACCAGATTTGCCAGATGTTAATTCAATCGGGCATCCCGAACCAGTTTATGGCAGCACTGCTTCAAAGTCTCCTATGGATGAGCAAAAGTATGATGAAAATCAGGGGAAATAAAATGGATTTGGGGGCAGCACAGTTTTGTTCACATGGTAGTGGATGGCATATGATGATAGACGTGCAGATTGCTTGGGGAACTGGTCAAACCATTTTTGTACAGACAGTTCGAGGGCCGATGTATCGATATTGTGCTGTACGATTTGCATGAGGTGGCCCTGGCATGCACCTGATAGATCCTGTCGAAGACTCAACCTAGTCTCATGGAGCTACTAAAGTTTGGTTTCAGAATTTGTTGGCGGTTTGTTATTACCGTGTCAGCTTCTGCTATCTCGGGCTACATTGTCGTGCAGAATGCCGAAAACTAGTCAGCTCTTTCTTTCTCCAACCACGTAGTGGGGGGCTCTGCTCATGTCACCTTGGTATATAACTGATTATCGGTGATATCTGGTTCTGATACCTGTTTATCTTTTTAGATGGTGCTATTAGTATGAAAATCTTCGTCATAAAATAAAGTACAAAAGTTTTGACCCGAATTCAGACAGCTGATTTTTGTCATATCCATAATGTGTTCCTATAAACTGCAGTACTAAGAACATCAATGTTTTTAAAGACTTAAAGCATCTGTTCGAGTTATTGAATCTGTAATTAGTCCGACTCCAAATTTGCAGCCGAATAACATCAAAGAAACTCGTGGCCGTGCAACGAACAATTGTGGTAATTGATGACCGACCACAGCGATATCAACATGAACATTTGCAGACGGAGAAAAAGGCTATACAGAATTTTCAAGCTGTTTTCTTCTTTGGTTTCCGCCCCTTTTTCCTCGATACAAATATGGAATACATATGAATTGGATTCCTCCATGATATTCTGCATGTCAAATATCTCAATCGAATGGGAGCGAGCACCATGATCGCAAAAGTTTTTACCATCTCCCCTAGCGCTCCCATCAGGTATTTACTTCCCCTGTGGCGCATTTTGGGATCGCTTTCGTCCCCAGCGGCACGAATTTGAGAATCAACAGCCGCAGAAGAACCACTTCTTCTGCAAACAAAAGCTCCGTTCGTCAGCACACGCAAGAAATTACGCGCACCCGCTTCTACCGTGGCCGTGGCCCGTGGGTGTGCTGTATACCTTGATCCGTTTGGGTGGTGTGTATTGATAGCTGTTGCTGGATTTGAATTCCGGCCTGTAAACGCCACCGCCGTCCTTCCTGAAGGCCGGCGGTATACCCGCTTGGGCGTGCCCGGGGCCGGTCGTCTTCTTGTCGTCGCGAGCTTTCTGGAAGATGACGGTGAAGCCCTCGGCCGACGCCGGATTCTTCACGTCCCACTCCCCAAACTTGGGCAGCGCCCGGCCCTTGTCCTGCGTGCATCAGGGGAGAATGTCAAGCAATCGTAGTTCGTCCACAATCGTAATGCGTCGATCCTTGCCATGTCGCTCTACGATTGTTTAAGAGAATCTGGATCTGCCTCCGATAATTTGGACGTACGTAGATCCGGTAGGCCAAGTGGATCATACCCGGCTCGGAATGGCTGAATTTACGACGGTTTAGGAACATCAAGGAACTGTTGGTTTATTTCAGCGAATTCGACATGAGATGCAACACACGTGTAACGTAAGGCTTTCATTCACTTCATGTCAAATGTAATATATCCTTGTTATTGTCCTTCATTGTGTCTCGTAGATGCAACAAACTATGCGTCTACACGTAAGCAATTTGAGAACGAAATGGGAAGGCACAATGCAAATTGATCGATCCATCGTACGTGACCGAAAGAAAAAAAAAAAGAGGGGGAAGCAGAAACAACTAGCATATATACCGTCGTCATGGCCGAGAGTTAGCCCGCGGACGACGAATTCGACGACGCCCGGCCCGGCCGGCCGCCGGGAAGACAAAAGAGAGACGGGGGTAAACCTAACCAACAAGAGAAGTGGAGATAAAAATAGACGGGAGGGGTGGCGAAGGAAGCGAGCCCTCTTCCTTTTATACTGTATACAAGGAACCTTAGTTTTTCCTAAGCAACAAATAAAAAAGAAGGAAAGCTCAACTCACGAACGACATGCCCGTGCTCGAACGAGCGAAGGACGCGCCGTCCGTCCGTCTCTGTGGCCTGTACAAACAACCACCGTGATCGGCCGGCCGGTACGTCCCGGGAACGCCTCACCAGCCATCTGACCGAGCGCTAACGGAAGAACAGCGATCTCAACGCCGGGAGAGCGCGAGCTTGCCCAGCTCCCGCCGCGGCTCGCCACGGCGCGCTTGCCGTTTCGGCGTCTCCTCCAACGCCCGCGCCGCGCGTTCGTGACGCGCCAACTGCCAAGGCGGCCAGTACGACAGCGCACGCCGCGCGGAGTCGTTAGCCCGCCGCGGCCGCCCACGTTTGGAGGTCGCGTGCCTGGTTGAGGCGAGTCATCTCGTCGGCCGCCGTTTCTTGTT
>JAYEVE010000571.1:0-43558 GCA_036346375.1 Guadua angustifolia
ATCTCCTCACTAAATTCATAACTATTTCTCAAAGAAATCATTTTCCGAGAATCAATTCTATAGAAATTAAAAGTTAAAGTTAGAGAATTAGGATCCGAGGCTTTGCCAAAAGAACCCATAAATGAATTTGAGGTGGAGGCACACCTTCATTCAAAGGCGACGTAAAATGAGCAAGCAAGCACAAAAGCGAGTCGCGATCACGACCCTGCCTATGCCACGCCGATCGGGCCAAGGCAGATCTGCACCCGCAGATCGAGCTCGGTCCTTGCTCCAGAATTCTTGCCGCCATCATCCCCCGCCCGCACTCCAACACCAACCTAGTGTAAAGAACCCAAAGTGGGATCCTTTGTGTAGACCGGCACATGGGCTGCCTTGGTGTGCCGGCCGCGGTGGGCCGCGCGTCAAGCGCCAGACGTTGAGGCTCTTGCGGCGGCTCGACATCGAGTCTTGGCAGGCCCCAAAAACGCGATAATGGTGGTATGGTTCGCCCAGTTGTTTGGGCTGTCGCCGGTTCGGCACGGGTGCCGCCACCATGAAACCTCCTTTGGTCTTCTCTCTTGCCGATGCACCTGCCCGGTGGTCGGCGGAAGAACGGCAACGCCTGGCAATGTCGTAATCCTAGTGCATGATCGGATTCCATGTTTTTGCCGTTTCATATTTGGTGTCAAGTCCTATATTTAGTGTCGGGTTCCATAGTTTGCATTTGTTTCCAAGTTTTTTAGTAAGTTTCCTTTCGACTGGTGCTAATAAGGAAGCCCAGGCGTGATGGTAAAGGCTAAATATTTCCTTGTATTTTTGTCTATTTAAGCAAATCAATAGAGTCGAAAAAGTGGATCAAACCACACAAAAATATCTGGTCTCCTTGTTCGTTCTTTCTGTTCGCTTGCGCTTGCTTGTGCTTTGGAGCCCTCTTGTTCCTCGTCAAGCAATTAAGCGTGTTACTATTATCCGAACAATTGGTATCGAGCATGGTTGATGATGCGCCATCGATCGATTCGCCATGTCACGCCAGCGCTCTCGGGGAAGCGAGCGATGGAGGCGGTTTCGGTGGTGCAGTGGATCGGAGCGGACGAAGGAGGCCTAGTGATCCACGGAGGTGATGAAGGGCGTCGCTGCCGCTCCTTCCGGCGGACACGCGGACCAATTACTATGATTGGGCGCGCTCATCGCGTAATGCTTCTGAGCGAGGGCATCAGTGGGTGTGATGGCCTTTCGGCAGAGCCGACATCACGGGATCGGATGGTGTTGGAGATCCTCACCAAGGTACGCTCGTGAAATGATGGGGACGATCGCCAACAAGGTGGCGGCCAAGGTGGCATGGGACTCGATCCGTCGATGAGCGTCCGGTCGAACGTGTGCGGAAGGCGAAGGCAAGCACACTCCGTCGGGAATTTGATGCGCTCAAATTCCACGACGAGGAGACGGTGGACGACTTCGGGATCCGGATCAATCACATCGCGAACCAGCTCGCGGTGCTCGGGAACGCCGTCTCTGAAGAAGAGGTGGTAAGGAAATTTCTCCAGGCACTACCTCACAAGTTCGAGCAGATCGCTTCGTCGATCGAGACCTCTCTCGATCTCGGCCCGAGGTCTCCGTGAAGACGGTCAGCGAGTTGAAGGCCGCGGAGGAGCGCTTCTGACTTAGGGAGCACGCGTATCACGCTTGAATCGTACCGAGGATGAAAGCTGGTCACACGCTTGTCGTCTGGTCCGCAGTTCACCGTGGAAGGTGGCGGCTCGAGCTCGGGAGGCCGGAGCGCACAAGGAGCCTTCGTCAAGTGGCAAGCGAGAGCCGAGTCGTGGGCGCGCGAGACGGTGGAGACATGGCGAGCGCTTCAAATCGCGATGGCGTAACGCGCAACGATGAATCTTGGTATTGTGGCAAGAAAGGCCACTGGGCCCGAGAATGCCATAAGAAGAAGCGAGATGCCCAGGCCCATCTGGCTCAAACCGAAGAAGAAGAGGAGCCCACCTTATTGGTTGCCACGGCGATGGTCCACCGCCTTTTACGCCTAACCCGGCGGCGCCAGATCCATTCCCGAATCCGCCCGGGTTCCACATCGACGAGGGCAAGGTCTTCGTGCAGCTCGGCGACAGGGAGGAGGGCAACTGCGCGCGATGGATCCTCGACACGGGCGCCACCAATCACATAATGGGTCTGTGTTGCATTCTCGAGCTCAACACCGCATCGCGCGCTCCGTTCGGTTTAGCGGCGCTCGATGGCTGGGATCGAGGGACGCAGTGCTTCTCAAGTGTAAGCGGAGAGCACTGAGCTCTCAAGGGCGTCTACCACATCCGCGGACTCACGGCTAACATCCTCGAGTCTCGTGCTCGAAGAAGAAGGTTTCAAGATCTTGATTGAAAATGGTTTCATCAAGATCTGGGACAAACAGCGTCGGATCAGGGCGGGCGATGGCCAAGTCGCAAGAGAACAAATCGCCTCTATGTCCTCAAAGGTTCAAATCAGGCGCCAGTGTAGCTTGGCGCAAGGGCAATGCTGGTGGCGGTGGCCTGCAGGTCTGCCACCTCAATTTCCATGACCCTACGTCGACTTCGCCAGGAGGAGATGGTGTGAGGGCGCAGCTTGACCACGTCGACCAAGTATCGCGGCATTTGCCTCGCGGGAAAGCAAAAAGCGGTGGCGTTCCCACCGAGGCCAATATCGTGCGTGCGCAGTTGAGCTCGTGCAGGCGATCTCGTGGCCCGTGACTCGGCAGCGCCAAGCGGAAGCGTCTCGTTCTTCCTCTGTCGACGACTTAAGCCGTTATATGTGGCTTATCTTCTTTGAGGACCAAGGACTAGGGCGTGACCTGCTCACGTTCGGTATGGTGAAGCGGAAGGAACACAGAACCCTACTGCCCATGGCAGGTGAGTTCACGGCACAAGACTTCATCGACTACTGCGCCAAGGAAGGGATCCAGAGGCATTTCACCGCGCCGTATACGCCACAACAAAACGGCGTGGTAGAAAGGCGCAATCAAACGGTCATGGGCATGGCCAGGAGCATGATGAAGGCCATGTCCATGCCAGGGTGGTTCTGGGGGGAGGCGGTGACCACAGCGGTGTTCATCTTGAACTGGTCACCCACCCAGAGCGTCGAAGGGAAGACACCTTTTGAGGTATGGCACGGCTACAAACCTCCGGTCCACTTCTTTCGCACATTTTGGATCGTGGCACTGCGTGAAGGCGGAGCGTGCGGCTCACCAAGCGAACGAAGAGCACGCCAATGGTGTTTGTCGGCTATGAGCGGGCACCAAGGCATGGCGTTTCTGAGCTGACTCAGCGCCGTCCATGTGTCGCGGATGCAGGTGTTGGAGGATCGCCACGGGCAGGCGTCGACAGAGGAGCTGGACCGAACGACCATAGCGAGCCCTTCTGTGTCGAGTTCATCTCCATCGCCGGGGCATGGCACGAGGGCGAGGAAGCAAGGTCAACACCAGCAACACCTACGCGCCACATGCCGGTTTACGCATCGAGGGGCGGCGGCTCCCACATGCTGGTCGAGCTCCGCCGCCAGATGAGCATCTTGACTCGGCGACACCGCGGCAATTGAGTTGCCACTCCACCCTGCAGGAGCTCGACCTCGACAACGACCATGATGATGCACCGCTCCGGTTCAGGACCTTGGATAATATCCTTGGCACAGGATCGCCACTGCAGGCGATCGGGGAGCTCACGGAGGAGCTCTGTGGTAGCAATTGGGGAAGAAGCACGCCACGGTGGGCGAAGCTAAAGGCGAGACAAGGAATGGCGCTGCCATCTTTGGAGAGATGACTTCAATTGAAGAAAACAAGACGTGGTCCTTGGTGGAGCTACCAAGAGGGCACCGCGCCATTGGCTTGAAGTGGGTCTTCAAACTGAAGCGGGACGAGCATGGCGAGGTGATCAACACAAAGCTCAACTTGTCGCGAAGGGGTATGTCTTGAAGGGCATTGACTTTGAGAGGTGTGATCGCCAAGAATGGAGTCGTCATGTAGTGCTTGGCGTGGCGCGCATGCAGCCTGGTGTCATGCACCACATGGACGTCAAATCGGCGTTCCTCAATGGCGAGCTTGAAGAAGAAGTCTATGTGGCGCAACCTCAAGAGGTTCACGGCGGTGGGCATGAGGAGAAGGTGCTCCAAGCTTCACAAGGCCCTTTATAGGTCTGCGTCAAGCCCCAGCGCCTAGAACATAAAGTCGAATGTTAGTCTGCTCAAGCTTGGCTTTGTCAAGAGCAAGTGTGAGCACTGAATTTGTACATGAGGAGCAATGGAGCAGACAGGCTCGTGATTGGAGTCTATGTGGATGATCTACTCATTCTTGGGGAGCAGGCGGTCGGAAATCTTGTCCTTCAAGGGAGAAATGAAGGAGCTGTTTCGTATGAGTGATCTGGGTCCTCTGTCCTACTACTTGGGGATAGAGGTGAAGCAGGAAAGGCATGGGATTGAGCTGCGCCAGAGCGCATATGCAGCAAAACTTCTGGAGAAGGTGGGAATGAGGAGCTGCAATCCCTGTACAACTCCAATGGAGGTCAGGCTGAAGCTATCCAAGGAAAGCACTTCACCTGCAGTGGACGCAACTATGCTGCAGCTGATTGGGAGCTTACATTTACTTGCCTACTCGGCGAACTCTCATTCAGTGTTGGATACCTGAGCCGATTTATGGAGGGGCCAAAGCAGGAGCATATGGCCGCCATGAAGCACTTGCTGCGTTATGTTGCAGGGACGGTCGACTACGGGCTGCTGTACGCAAGAAGTGAAGAGGATAAGTTGATTCTCCAAGGGTTTAGTGACAGCGACATGGCCGGAGACGTCGACGATCGGAAGAGCACGACGGGGGTGCTATTTTTCCTTGGTACAAGCCCAGTCTCGTGGTTCTCACAGAAACAACGAGTGGTAGCCTATCATCTTGTGGCGGAATTCGCCAGCGGCGAAGCATGCCAAGCAACAGCTTGTGCGATCGCTGGCGGAGGACATCACCGAGCCAAGATGTAAATGCCGCCCTGATCAAGATGGATAACATGTCGGATCGCTTTGTGCAAGAATCGGTGCTCCCGACGAGACAAGCATATCGACACTAAGTTCCACTTCATTCAAGCTCGCGGACATCCTGACAAAGCCGCTCGGGAGGCTTCGCTTTCAGGAACTTCGGGAGAAGATCGGAGTTGTCAAGCTAAGTTGATCATGCACTGGATTAAGGGGAGATTGTCAGGTAATCCTAGTGCATGATCGGATTCCATGTTTTTGCGTCAGGTTCCATATTTGGTGTCGGGTTCTATATTTAGTGTCGGGTTCCATAGTTTGCATTTGTTTCCAAGTTTTTCGGTAAGTTTCCTTTACGTACTGGTGCTAATAAGGAAGCCCGGCGTGATGGCGGAAGGCTAAATATTTCCTTGTATTTTTGTCTATTTAAGCAAATCAATAGAGTGCGAAAAAGAGATTTAGTATTTTGCTTGCAAACATGTGGCCATGAAATTCTTGCGCTGGACCCACATTTCATTGACTCAGATGGTCCCATATGTCATTGGCTCAAGTGGTATCATAATCAAAGAGTCAATCTTTGAAGTGGCAAAATACTAAATCTTTCCTGAAAAAGTGGATCAAACCACACAAAAACATCTGGTCTCCTTGTTCGTTCTTTCTCTGTTCTGCTTGCGCCTGTGCTGTGCTTTGGAACCTACTGTTCCTCGTCCGGCAATTAGCGCAGCGGTTGCTATTATCCGAACAGCGAAGTGCACGGCGGTGAGCTGACCACCCAGCTGGACTCGGCGGTGAAGCCGTGGACAACGGCCACAGCGTCGAGGACGGGCGCGCCGCCGCCGGGGACCCAGCGCTGGGTGAAGATGTGGAGCCCCTGCTGGTTGACGAAGGTGGAGGTCTGGAGGACGAGTGCGCGACGCCATGCCGCGCCTAGAACTCCTCGGTGGTGAACCGGCCGAAGGGGCGCTCCGCTCGTTGGCCTCCGCCACCGGATCCACCATCCCTTGCTCTTGCTCCGATCCCTCCTTGCTCGCCTTGGTTTTCCCCCTCTGGTTTTCTTGGGTTTCTTTCTCGAGTAGATGGAAAAATGGGGAGGTGGAACTAGAAGTAATACTGGGAATCTGGGATTGTTTGCTTTGTTAACCGGAAAATATTAGATTATTTCAGTGATCGATTCCGGAGGTACACATCTACAATTTATATGCATGCACGACCAGTAGAGTACTCATGTGCGTATACATGCAGCACGTCGATCAACATGCATAGGAGCATCATTTTTTGTGTGTGCGCACACATACGTACTACTAGATGTTCCTCGGTTTGCAACAATACTACTAACAATATCTTTCTATTTTGCGACAATACTACTAGTAGCTTTATAAAGAGTATTTTTTAAAATCAACTACGTCGTTTAGAATCTTTTTCCTCCGTCATGATAGTATAAATAGGCAGAGAGGCAGACGCATGCATGACCTGAAGCAGCAAATAAGGCGTCTGAGCTCGCCGAAGACGAGCCGGGCCGGCACAGCACGGCACGGCGGGCACGACGGGCCGTTCCGGTCCTGTATGGTTCCAGTCCGAAGCACGATGAGCCCGTGCCGGGCCGGCCCGACCCGGCACGACGCCCACCTCTGCAGCTGCGTGGTCTCTGCTCTCCCGATCTCGTCATCCCGCAATCCTTCTTCCGAGAAGAGACGAGAGCAGCAAATGGAGAATCTGCTCTCCTCCGCCCCGTCCCATGACACGCTCCCGGACCGCTTCGTCTTCCCGCCAGATCAGCGCCCGCCGGCCTCCTCCGCCGCCGTCTCCCTCCCCGTCATCGACCTCTCCCGCGGCCGCGACGAGGTCCGCCGTGCCGTCCTCGACGCCGGCAAGGAGCTCGGCTTCTTCCAGGTCAGCCCCCAAATCGACCGACCAGCCTCCCCCACTTCAATTCGACCTTGGCTTGCTTAATTAACCCCTTCTGGCATCATTCACGGCGCAGGCGGTCAACCACGGCGTCCCGGAGCAGGCGATGCGGGACATGGAGGCTGTGTGCCAGGAGTTCTTCCGGCTGCCGGCGGAGAACAAGGCGGCCTTCTACTCGGAGGACGCCGACAAGCCCAACCGGCTCTTCTCCGGCAGCATCTACAGGACCGGCGACGAGAGGTACTGGCGAGACTGCCTCCGCCTCGCGTGCAGCTTCCCCGTCGGCGACGCCAAGAACGACTGGCCCAACAAGCCCCAAAGGCTCCGGTAAACAGCCACCACCACCAATTATTCGAACAATTCGCAACCAATCGATCAGTGAAATGGAGGAGATGGTCGTTCTGACCGATTCTTGCCGCAGGGACGTTGTTGAGAAGTTCATCGTGCCAACGAGAGCCGTGGGGATGGAGCTGCTCCGGCTGCTGTGCGAGGGCATGGGGCTCCGGCCGAACTACTTCGAGGGGGACCTCACCGGCGGCGACGTGATCATCAGCGTCAATCACTACCCGCCGTGCCCGGACCCGAGCCTGACTCTCGGCCTGCCGCCGCACTGCGACCGGAGCCTCATCACCATGCTGCTCCATGGCGCCGTCTACGGCCTGCAGGTCTCCTACAAGGGCGACTGGATCAACGTCGAGCCTGTGCCCAACGCCTTCGTCGTCAACTTTGGCCACCAACTCGAGGTGTAAATTACTAGATCGAAGATGGGATCTTGAGATGTGATCTGATGTTTCTTGGATTGTGATCAGTTTTATTTGGGATACTATTACTATATATTCATCAGGTTGATTGGTTCTTGCTGTATGCAGATTTTGACCAATGGGCTGCTCAAGAGCATAGAGCACCGGGCGATGGCCAACTCGGCGGTGCCGCGGACATCGGTGGCGACGTTCATCATGCCGGCCATGGACAGCCTCGTCGGCCCGGCGGAGGAGCTCATCGGCGAGGACAACCCGCCGCGCTACCGAACCATCACGTTCCGCGAGTTCATGCGCGTGTCCAAGACCGTCGGCGCACGGAGGGAGAGCGTCGAGAAGGCCTTCAAGATTTGATCTGATCCTCCCTTGTCAGTCGTCAGTCTCTCTTCATGGTCTTCAGCGTTTCCAGTTCTCCCGGTATATTTGTTGCTACCCGTACTTCTATTGCTCAAAAAATGATTTCAAGTAGTTATAAAAAATTCTGAAAAAATTTTACATTGGAAGGGTATGATATAATCTATAATCCCATAAAATTTCAAATCTAAATTCATTTGAACACATTGAGAAAGACAAAATATGCTGAAAAGGAAATCGAAAATAAGAAATTAAAAAGATAAAGATATTATTCACTGAAATTTGTCCCTTTTTTTCACAATGTGTAGATTAAATTTGGATTTGAAATTTTGTGGGATGATAGATTATATCATACCTTAACTATGTTATTTTTTTCCAGAACTTTTCACAACTATTTGAACAATTTTTAGAGCAATGGGAGCACGAGTAGCACAAAATGTATGAGAGCACTGAAAATAGCGACGGTAATTCCCAGGAATAATGCCTGCATTATAGATGATGCGTGGCAACAAAAAGTACGAACTGATGAATATAATATGGAATTTGGAAAAATAATTCTATGAGGCCTGGAAAAATAATTGCATGTTCTTGTTTGTACTGGTGCTGTTATGTGCCGGATGAGGAACAGTACGAGCTGAAGCAAAATACGGCAGAAACCCAAACCGAAGCAGAGCAGTGTGTGGCGTGAGTATATTCTTGAACATATTACTTAGTTGGTGTGGTGGCTGGTCCCATCTGTAAGGGTGTGTAATGGGGGTATATAAAATCTGTAAGGGTGTGTAATGGGGGTATATAAACCCGGCTGTGACTTGTGCAAGGGGCGACGAATGAAACACGACACTTCCCCATGCTCTATATGTATTCTCCTTCCCCTTCTTCCTTCCAATCCCCAAACTCTTCTCTGATTTCTTGATGAACATCACATTTGGTATCAGTGCCAAGAGCCACGTTCCGTTCTGGTGCCGCAGAAGAAACATTCGCAACTGGAGACGAAGATGACCACGACCATGGTGTCGGTGGAGAACCAGTTGGAAGGTATAAATGCTCTGTTGAAACAGATTTTAGATGATGTTCAGGGTGTCAAATCGGAGGTCGGGGAAGTTTGTTCCAAGGTGGAAACAATGCAAGGAAGAGTGGAAGTGTTGGAGACGCGTGCAGTGGCAGTGGAGCCGAAGCCGTCTCATCCGGTGTTGCCCCCGATCACATCGCAGTTCCAATCATTTACGCTGGGCGAAGAAGCAGTAGCGGTGAACGATCGTCGGGATCAGGAGCAATGACAAGGGAATGGAAAGGGAATACTTGGATTGCCTGCGGGTGTAAGCAAGTCAGAAGGGTCCAATGCTCTTTAGGTGTTTGATGTTAGGCCCGGAGAAAGGAGAGTTGTCAGGGATTGGAAACTCCCATGAAGACCATCGTACCCCGGCGGCCAATCTCCGGCAGGCCTTGCTTACCCTTGGATGGTGTTCCCAAAGAAGACCTTCGGGCCGCATGACCAATGGGTCTGCCCCGACCACGATCAAGCTTCGTTCCTCAGACCGTGCCTCTCTCCGAGCGCTGCGCTTCGTGGGGCGTGATGCACAACCAAGGCTGAAGAAAGATCTCGGGTATGATCGGCGGGTTGGGCACGGCCCACGAAGATGACGTGGCATTAATCACTCGAGCTTGAAGGGCCAGTGCGACCACGTTCGAAGCCCCTCAGCACGTCCCGGATGATGAAGCGAGACAAGCGGCTACACCTACGTTCGGGCATAGTAGTGGCCTGCCATTCAGTTATAAATGCTGTAAGACTGTAATCGTCTATAAAACCCCCTGTTGCACGTAGCGCGCGGGGGGGACACAAAAAGAGAGACTCCAGGGAGCGAAAAGGAGAGGGAGATTGAAAGAGAGAGCAAGCATCCTGTAAATTGTTCTTTGACAGTAGTGAAGCCACTGGACATAGGGTCGTTATCTCTCCTGTGAGAGGCCCGAACTAGGATAAAAAAGACTCTTGCTCGTTGTCTCGTTTTGAACCATCCGACCATCCTCCTAGCTCGGTAGGCCCTCGGAAGCTATACCGTCCACAGAAAAGGGGCCATGGTTGATCCCTCATTCGACAAGTAAGCTCAGTAGGGGATCCGTTCCCCAATCGTTGACAACTGGTGTCGTCCGTGGAGATTGACTGAGTCCTTTTGTGAAGAATCCTTGACGATGCCGAATTCTCAGGATGGCCAAGACCTCTGCGTCTTCGACGACGTTGAGGACGACGATGTGTACTACACCGACGAAGGTGTAGCTGGTGTGGCTGACCCAGAGGGTCACACCGAGTCCAGGAGCCTTTCCCGGCTGAGCGGCGCGAGAGCGTTTCCTCCGCTCGCAGCGTGATTCCCTCATTAGTAAGGAACATGATCTCTACGGTGGTTCAGACCTCCCGGACCGTCCCGAGTTCAGTCGCGAGACCGCGTTGCGCGGAGACAACGCGATGTCGCCCTCGCGGTCCCAGTGCTCCCGCAGCATCAACATGGCGGGAAGAGAAGATCCCGAGGCTGAATCCTCGGAGGCTGCTCACTATCATCGACTCAAAGCGGCCAAGTATCATCCAGAGGCGTCCCTGTACAGGACCCTGGCGAGCATCCGCCGCAAACCCGCGGAAAAACTGGCGCCAAGGTTGAAGATTTGGCTCGCGAAAACTCTCGCGAGCACCGCTCCCCGGAACATGTGCGCGATCGCCGGCTGAGGTCGCCTCCCGCTCCTCAGGCCGAGGCGCGGACCATGGCGACGCGCGTAATTCCGAACTTCTGCCGCAAGGGACTCGAGGCCATGGGCGTGGTCGTGGCCAAGAATCTGGAGAGGCTCGCCGCCGACATGAGGCCCTCAGGGTCCTTGGCAGCGAAGAGGCCCGGAGTGTTTCCCGGGACCATAAACATCATTCTCCTGTCCGCTCTCGTCGCGGCGACTGTCGAAGTCCTGCTCGGGAAGGCCGCGGGAAGCATGATCAGTGCCGCGAGGACATTCGGAGCGGTTCCTGGACGGCCTCGCAGGGTCGTGGGCACGATCGGTCCGGTTACGGGCGCACCGAGTGCTCCACCTCGAGGCGGTCTTCACCGCGCCGACAGGGAGGAGTGTTCCCTTGCTTTGGTCCGCGCATAGGGGACCATCGCGACGGTGACCGCCATGGTCACCATGCCCGGAGGGGTCATCACGACAGCCCGACAGTTGGGTGTTGGGTCTTCTCAGCTTCCCTCCGTGACGTCTCGTGGCTGAGCAAGTTCAAGCCCGGTCACATCGAAAGGTTCAACGGAACTCAAAATCCGGATGAATTCCTCTCGATCTACTCCATTGCTATCCTGGCGGCTGGAGGGGACGAGGGAGTTATGGCTAACTTCCTCCCCACGGTCTTGGACGGTTCCGCCAGGACGTGGCTCTTCAACCAGAAGGAGGGATCGATCCGCTTGTGGGCGGCTCGTGAAGCACTCGGGTGAATTTCGAGTCGCTACACTCGCCGGCAAGGAGCGCGACCTCGGCGTTTGATCCGGCTGAAAAAAGTCTCGAGGCACCGTCCAAAAGGTTCATCAAAGTGAGAATTCCATTCGAGCATTTCGGATAAGCAGTTGTCACGAAACTTTCAAGTTGGAGTTCGGACGTCCGCTTCACGCGAGATCCGGAGCTTCACCTGGATCTTACGGCCAACGAGCTATTCCAGTATGGTCGCCAGATTATGCAAAGCCACGAGGCGATCAATGGAAGAAGATTGGACGAGGGTCATGAACACCGGCGCCACATGCACCGCGAATGCTACCAAAAGACCCTAAATGACACTTACAACACCCCGGAACTATACTTGTCCAGAGTGTCCCCTACAATACCCTAGAAATAAAAACTCGACAAAGAAGTTCAATTGAACTAAGAACTCAACGAATAAGTCACTAAACCTTTTACTTCTAATAAAAGATTGAAATCGATCTTGAGACTCTCTAAACCAGCTTAAAACTAAGTCACCGAAATTTAGAAAAAATTTCGGCATGACCTCTCTAGAAAGTAGGACATCCACTCAACAGACAGAAAACATTACATATATGATATCATTCTAGCGGGTCCTTAGTTATTCAATCACACCCAACAGAAATTAATAAACTTCACCACGATGAACAATACATTACAACCACATTAATTACATCCAGACTTAACGAATTGGTTAAATAAATTGTTGGAGACCGAAGTCGTGCACGTGTTACTACTCTCAACCCGACGAGTCAGCTTCAAGGTACCTAAAGAAAACATTAAACAAACAAGCGTGAGGTTTTTAAACTCAGCAAAGTACATCAAAGACAAAAGCAATTCCAAATAACATATGTAAGGTAAGAGCTTGGTAATAGGATCATTTAGTCATATGTCCCCATATGACTTTCTCACCGATGGATGGAACTACGAGGTAGGACTTCTCAGGAGCTCACCGGATTAGTCATATGTCCCCATATGACTTTCTCACCGACCTGGCTCAATTTCATGCATGTCATGAATGCAAAGTATGCCACCCTAATAACTCGATTTAAAAGGAGCAACAAACATACTCCATTTCATTTGCCACGATTCATTTTCCAAAGAGGGGCACAAATAATATCAACAATTGCAACAACTCATATAAATCAACAAGTAGCAAATTTACCCACATTCACCACAACAAATTTCAATATTCTCCATGTGCGATATACTTACATTGAATCAACCTTACCAACGACCATTCTCAGAAATCCATTATCACCATTTAGGAATGAAGCACTAATAATACTACAATTTCAATAGTCCATATCGTTAGCATGGAAACAAAAATAACACAAATACCTCATCTTCAACACACAACCACCCTCAAAAGCCCGATGTACTTGCCTTTTACGGAGGAGGCGGATGGGCGAGGATGAGGCCACTCCCAAAGCCACTCCACGAAACCAAAATTGCAAACCACTTCAATACCAAACTCTCACAACAACGCCACAACGCTCTCGCTCAGAACCAAAACTCAAAAACCCCGCTTTTAAGGTGACTCAAGATGAATACAATCTACACTAAAGTGCTAATGATAAACTCATTAGCTTACAATTAAAAAACGACTAGATACTACTCCACTTGAAACACTCAAATCAACCCTACTAATCTTTTTGTCCCCAACATGGAACAAGACACTAAAATCACCATAACTTTCAAATGGTTAAACCATCTGGAGTGTTCTTGGCTCTAATTAACCATAAGAATATTATCTACAATTTCTTCTACTTCCAACCAACCAAGAAAGGCCTCTAACTAAATCAAAACAATAGATTAAAAGATCAGCCCTATATTCAACATCTTCAGCACAGCATGCAGTGTTCATCTCATAAAAATTGCTATACAATTCGGAATCAAGCAAACGAGGATAGTTTCATAATCTACATGAAATTTCTCACATCTTTCTAGGCAAATAGAAATTCTAGTTCAGTTTCTAAAGCCCTCAAAACTTAATCTGAATATGGCTCCAAACTCTGAACTTTCTTCAGAAAACAGGATTCTGGACAGCAGGTTCAACAAGGCATAAAAATTGCTAGACAACTCCAAATCATGCAAACGAAGATATTTTCGTGATCTACAGGAAATTTCCCATCTTTTTCTAAGTTTTGAAAAATTCTAAATCGGCCTCCAATTAAGTCTAATCAACATATGAAGAAATCAGCTCTATTGACAACACAAACAGAACAGTATGCAGTAAAATGGGTCTATCTTTCCAACCACTGAACCAAAAATGCGAACTCGGTCTATAATTAAAAGGTAAGAACAAGATCTACAACTTTCATGAAGACCAAACCCTCAGGAGATGCTTGAAAATTCCCAAAACAGCAGTCTAAAGGCGGCTGGAATCTGCTCAAAACTGAAACAACACCACGTCTAGGGTTTACTCCCAAACCAGCCCAAACTCAAACCAAAGCGGAGGAAACATTCTAGCATGAACCCTAGCCCAAGACAATCAAAACACAAACCCTAGATTTATTTTTACCTTAGAACAAGAGGCTCCAACAACAAGGAGAAACTTCGGCTAGTCTTCTGCTGAGAGGAAGAAGAGGCTGCGCCAATCCATGGAGGAGGAGGACTCCGGCTGAGGGCTTGCCCATGGAGGAAGACGAGGAGGTGAAGGAGGCGCCATGAGGTGGAGTGGCCGCTTCCTTCATTTTTTGGGGAGAAGTGTGCACTCGTGGGCACAAGAGAGGTGGTGCCACTTGGGGAGGAGTGGAGGGGTAGAAATGTAAAGAAAAAAAATTCAATATGGAGGCTAGGGTTAGGCCAAGGTATTTTCCCTCTTAAAAGGGTCCCAAAATACCTACTAAGAACCCAAGCATCCTCCACAGGGACCCAGAAGAAATCAATCTTCTAAAGCCCCATAATTCTCCCCAAAAGCCTACTTGAGAAATTTTTTTTCCCAACTTTACAAGGGCAAGCTGCCGCCTCAATCGGGCTTGGAAGACTCCACGAGCAAGAAGTATCCGGGCTCCGTGGAGAAGAAGATCAAGAAGAAGAAGCGATCGTTGGCGTCGGGCGTGGTGGCGACTGTCGAGCATCACCGTCTGAGCTCAGTCGGCTCACATGACTGGGGAGGAAGGGCCGGCCACCTCGGCTGTGACGACCAAGGTCACGACGGCCGAACTGCTCCTTCGGACGACTGCTTTTGCCGCTTCATCGAGCATCTGGTATGACCTTGCCATGATGTTGAACACAGGCGTTCCTTGGAGAAGTTCTACAGGCAAGAACCGAACCTCGCTCCGGGGAAAAGGGAGAGTGGCAAGGGCAAGAGTCCGTGGACAAAGGCGGCGACATAGGAGTGCAGGGGCCCCATAACCACATAAGCGGTTATATTAGGGGCTCCTCGGCCTAAATCGAAGGACTTGAAGAAGGCACGGGAGGTACACCACATTACTCGGAAGCCCCGGTGACTGCATCGGGTGTGTCGGTGTCCATTACTACGCAAGGATGATTGTCCCCTTGGAATGACCAAGCCTTAGAAACTCCCGTTGGTCGTGAGCCCGACCATCAGCAACGCTAGGGTGGGGCGGGTTCTCATCGACGACGGGAGCTCCCTGGATCTCATAACCGCTAAAGTCCTGGACGAGATGCAAGTTCCTCGATCTAAGATCAAGAGCATAGCGGTCCCCTTCTTCGGGATCGTCCCGGGCACCTCGATCGAGCCTCTTGGCGGATTGTTTTGCGAAATCACGTTCAGAGTCCAAGCAACTTCGGCGAGATGATCACGTTCGAAGTTGTCGACTTCGAGTCGGCCTACAATGCCATCCTCAGCAAGCTGGCCCTCTCTAAGTTCGTGGCCATCACGCACCATGCTTATCAGTGTCTGAAGGTTCCCGGCCCGAGGGGTGTCATTGCCATTAGGGGGGACAAAAGGTGGCCTTGCACTCTGACGAAGTCGCTCGACACAGTCGAGCGGTGCATCAACGTGGCCCGACTAAGGCAGGCAATTCTGACCAAAAGTTGCCCTCCAACTCGGAGAAACCAAAGCGGTCCGCTAAGTAGCCGAATCCAGAGCCAAGGTGTTACATTTGGGGTCTTCCTTAGATCCCAAATAGGAACTCGAGCTCATTACTTTCCTCGGAAGAGCGGGCGTGTTAAGCAGGAATCGTCCAGAGCATGCCGGAGTCCCAAGAAATAATTGAGCCTGAGCTAAGCTTTCAACTGATAAAAAGCACATGCGCCGAAGCTTAGGCGTTTTTCCCTAGAAAAACAAGCAATCATCCGGGATGAACTCAACAAACTCCTCAAGGCTAGCTTCATCCGGGAAGTTGAGCATTCGGAATGGCTGGTGAACCTGGTCATCGTCAAGAAGAAAGGTGGCAAGTGGCGCATGTGTGTCGACCACACCACCCTGAACGTCGCCTGTCCAAAAGATAATTTCCCCTTCGCGCATAGACCCGGTTAATCGTACGACGCAAGTCGAGCGATAAGCTTTTTGTATACCTACTCAGGCTACCACTAGATCAGCCTATCCCTTGAAGATGAGGAGAAAACTTCCTTCATTACGCCGTTTGGCATGTTTTGCTACACGACCATGTCTTTCGGTCTAAGGAATACTGGGGCAACCTTCCAGCGCCTGATGCAGAAAACTTTCCCAGATCAGATAGGTAGAAATCTGGAGGTATATGTAGATGACATTGTGATGAAAAGTAGGCTCGCCTCTGGTCATGTATCCGACCTTGAGGAAACATTTTGTAACCTCTACAGACATCGTATAAAGCTTAACCTGAAAAGTGTGTCTTTCGGGTGAAAGCAGGCAAAGTGCTCGGCTACATGATCGGGCCGTAAGGCATCGGGGCAAACCCGAAAAAAAATCGAAGCCATCGAGAGAATGCGACCTCCCAGCTGCGTGAAGGAGGTCCAAGCCTGACAGACGCATGGCGCTCGAGTCACTTCATTTCTGGTCGGGCGGCCGATGCCTTTCTTCAAGGCACTTGCGACACGATGGCTTCACATAGACGGAAGAAGCGACGCTCCTTCAAGGAGCTAAGCGATGCTATCGCCCTTGTCTTAGCACGCGAGGTTGGGGAGGAGCCGCTATACCTCACAGACTCCCGGGCCTTAAGCGCGGTGTTGGTCCGAAGCGAGGCAGGCGCACCGACCGAATATCTAAGTCAGCGAGTCTTACCGCGGAGAAGGCGGTACCCGAGGTCCAGAAGCTTTTGTACTCGTTGCTCGTGGCATCAGGGAAGCTGCGTGACTACTTTCAAGCTCATAAAGTCGTCGTCCCGACCAACTTTCCACTTAGGGAGATCCTAAGAAATCGGGACGCCGGTGGTCGGATAGCGAAGTGGGCTATGGAGCTCGTTGAGTTCGATATCCACTTCTCGGCCCGCACGGCGATCAAATCCCAGATCCTGGTGGATTTTGTAGCGGAATGGACGAATCCAGCGCCACCCGCTTCCGAGCTCAACGGATCTGAAGATGGTCGTTGGACCATGATGCCAGCGGTCTCGAGCTTCTGGCTCGGTGGCATTTCTTGGTATCCTCGGAGATCGGCTCGATCGCCGTTCGATTACACTTCCGTGACCAACAAGCGCGGAGTATGAAGGCCTCTGGCGGCTCTGGCGTGCAAAGGCGCTTCGAGTCCGGAGCTAACCGTAAGCGATTCGCGGTTGGTCGTCAACCAAGTTAATAAGGAGTATCAATGTTCCGATAACTCAATGGCGCTTTACTTGGTTGAAGTGAGGAAGATGGAGACGTACTTTAGAAATTTCGAAGTACTCTACATCCCCAGGAGAGACAATTCCCTGGCCGACCACCTCTCCAAGGTCGGTTCCTCCCGGATCCGCCACGAGCGCTTCGTCGAGCATCTGTACAAGCCTTCCATTCCCTCTGTAGAGGATGTTGGTGTTATGCCCTTGAGGCAGTCATATAGATGATTGTAACATGACTATGCTTATGAATAATAATATGATTATTGGTCCAATGAATGTATATCATTATATTGATCAGCAAGTATGTGACTTGCTTATGAAACTCTCTACTTATTGATATAATTCTGTAAGTATCTTTGATCGGGTATCATCGTATAGGACAATGATGAATAGATCAACACATGTATTGATCGATGATTATGTTTCATAGATCATAGGATATGGAGATATCATTAATACATTGTGAACTCATGATGAAGAATATGGGTTAGATAGACCCTAATGGGACACTGCGAGAATGTTACATTCTTATGTGTCATCGATTATATCTCATACATAGTGGATGTATGATCCTTAGACTGAGATTGTCATATTCCTACATGTGTAAAGTTTACCTTGGGGCCACCAAACACTATTTCCTACGGATAGTTATAAAGGTAGCTTTCATGTTTGCTATGAAACATGCAGAGGAAGTGAAGCATCAAGATGGAATTGCCACTCGATTATGCGAGATATATGTCTAGGCCACTCGTGTGATATGATTAAGGAAGTGCATGGCCATGCCATGATTGGGAAGTCAATCACAACTTATTAATATATCACGGATCGAGATGGATTGACTGTCAAGGATGACATACTTCTGCTTTGAGTTCGATCTTCATATAGTTTGGCAAAGGGATTATTACATGAGTATTTTTGAAAGGTTCTATCTGATTTGATCATATGCATTTGGGAGTTGGCATGCTCTGCAAGAACCGCTACCGACTTTTGGATTGGAAAAGGGTTTTCGAATCTATGTCCAAATGTACATGAACCTACATGGTCACACACTTAGCAGTGGGGCGCATTAATTGATTGGATCCGTAATTAATGGATCTCGAAATGGGCTTACTGCTGATAGGTCTGGCTTAGGGTTTAGTCGTGTGGCTATATAAGGAGAGGAGAAAGGTGGGCATGCATGATGTTGTTCACGTCGAACCCTAGCCTCCACCTCTCATTGCCCTTGCAGGCGACCACGGTGCTTGCAGCGCGCCTGACGTTCCATCCGGGGCGTGTGAGCTGCGTGGTGCGCTCGCTCTTTGTGGCATGGTGAGGACAAATCGCGGCGAGGCGATCCGCAGCAAGGATGATCTGCGTAGGGGCGATCGCGTGAGGGCGATCCATGGCGAAGCGATCCACTACACTAGCAGCGAAGGATTCGCAAGCTGCGCGTCTAGTGGTAATCAATCTGTGATCCCTTTCTTGCGAGTAGCTTTTATGGTTATCGGTAGAAATTTTTAATTTGTGCTAGCGTAGCATACCCGTTCCCCACGAGGAGGCACCCTCTCGGATGCGCCCGTCGGGCTCGTCGGCATCTGCACAAGCCCTCCATTCCCTCGTAGAGAGGCCGGGAGATGTGCGGTAACATCTCCTCCTCGAGCATGGTCGCGAGTGGAAGACACCATTAGATTCGATATCTTGCCCATGGGACCTTTGCCCAGGAAAAGCGGCGTTCGCTTATAAGGCGGTCCTCTCCATACAAGTTGATCGAGGCGCCTTATACGCAAAGGAACCTGAGGTCCTCTCCAAGTGCATATCTCGAAAGAGGGCAATTTCCTTCTCGGAGATATCCACGGAGTGTCGAGCTTACTCATCCTTAGGGCCTTCGTGAGCAAAGCTTTCCATTTGGGATTATTATTGATGCCTTAGCCGGCTTCGAGCGTCGTGGTGACTTCGGGCATGCGGTTCCATACCCAAGACACGCCCGGCGGTATCGCTTCAAACTATCCCAGCCTCATAGCCATTCTCGACACAGAAGTCGATATACTCGGGCCTTTCCGTGGTGAAGAGGTTGTAAATTCTTACTCGTGGCGTTGACACTTTCACTAAGTGGATCGAGGCCGAGCACATATCAACTATTTCGGCTCAAGCGGCGGAAGATTTTTCCTTGATAGCGTGGTGACCGTTTGAGTCCCAAACGACCTCATCACGGATAACAACACTTCGGTTCACGGTGAACTGTTTCAAACCTCTGCGAGGACATCGGGACAAGGTTTGCTTCACCTCTGTAGCTCATCCATGAGAACAGCGGGCGGCGAACGAGCAAATGGCCAAATCCTTGAGGAATCAAAAGAGGTCTTCAAAACCTCACCCAGTATGCGATCGTGGGTGGGCGAGCTCCCTTCCGTCCTGCAGTCGATTCGCACTCTGGCGAGCCAGGACTCTGGCGAAACCCTTTCAGCTTCGTCTATGGTGCAGAGGCCATTCTGTCCGTCGAAATCGTGCTGGGGTCCCAAAGAGTGCACCTGGTCAATGACATTGACCAAGAGCTCGAGCGCCTCCTCGACCTCGACCTCGCCGAAGAGACGCGTGGGCGGGCTTTGCTGCGATCCGCCGTCTACCTGCAAGCTCTTCGCAGGCATGCGGCTAAATCGATTCGGCAAGGAGCCTGCAAATTGGTGACCTGGTCCTGCGTCGAATTCAAGACATGTGAAAGGCCAACAAGCTCTCCCCCAGATGGGAAGGTCCGTTCACGGTCGTCTCGATGGCACGCCTGGGGGCTGTCCGCCTGGCGATGGAAGATGGTCGGGTGCTTACGAGCTCCTGGAATATCGACCAGCTGTGTAAGTTCTTTGTCTAAGCTCGCATTTACTCTTACATTCTGCGCTCTCCCAGCGGTTTTTTCTGTAAAAATTCGATTCCTTCGTCTGCACGAGGTCCATTATGCCCAAGATTTCGTGAATGCTCCCAAGGTCACTGCCCAACGGTAAGCTGACTCAGCCTCGCACAAAGGCATACCTTTTTTCCTCACGATCTTGGCGATGGGCGCGTCCAGGCAGGAACTTTCGCCTCAATCCGCTTCAACCTCCTTTTTCTAAGGATTCGCCAACGTCATGCATTTAACGACAGAGTGCCACCACCAACGCCTAATCGCTAAACTTCGCCGCCCGAGTACCGGGCTCCATAAGCCGACTATCATCCGCAGATAGTTTTTTCGCCGCGATGACCCGCGGTCAGATACAAAACACTCCTCCCTTGCCGGTTCAGAGTCTTAGCTCGATTAGCGCGTGTTTGGTCGTCGTGCACTCTGTCGAATGAATGCGCGTTCTTCCTTGCCACGACCATTCTCGCAACCTAGGGGCATGTGTTCAAGATGCTATGGAAGTTAAGGCCTTGCACGCTTCTCTTCTCCCGACCCAACCCATGCTTTCATAACTCAAAAGAAATTGGTGGCACCGCCTGGAAAGGCGCACAAATTTTTTAACTCTCTCTGCTAAGCGAGGCGTGCTCAAACTTAGCAGAGTCTGCGACCTTCATTCAGCGCGGGGGCTTAGGAGGAACGAACTACCGTGCTAGCGCTTCTCCCGTAGAAAACGCTGCATGTCGCTAAATTATTTCGCCCCTAACTTATATCTCTATGTACTGCCTTTCTTACCTTGTCTTGTGTTTTGTTGTTTGTAGGTGGTTTACCGTAAAAGGACGAAAAACATCAAATACACAAGGCGAAAAAACCTTGGGGGAAGGAATTATCCTTTATTCACATCATCATGGGATACCAAAAGAAAAGAAGACCTAGATAAGGGGACTATTTCCTCTGAGCGTCGTAGATAGCTTCTGCTGCGCCTCATCGAGCATGGTCTCGAGGTTGAGCACCTACCACCGAGCCTCCCGTCCTTTGCGGGCTTCTTGACGGAGTCGCTCCATCTCCTCCCTGTCTTGATCGGCGAGCTCGGTAGCCTCGGTAGCAACACGTCCTACCAATCTCGCCACCTTCGACCTGTAAACTCGAGAGTGCAGCTGTGCTTGCTCAAGCTCTAGCTCGAGCTTGCATATTCTCTCTCTATTCCCGGTGGCGTTTTCCTCGGCTTGGCGGCACCTCTCCTAAATTTTCGATTCCCCGGCTTTGAGGGAGGCCATCCGCTGCTCAAGCTCGGCCACCCTAGCCGCAGGCTCAACAGGCACCTTAGCCGGGACCTCAAAGGAGCTGTCACGAAGTCGAAGTCCTTCATAGTCTCTTGAAGAACCTGCAGGCGAGAGGGTCTTAGGCACCTCTCGGACTCCAAGAAAGAAACAGCCCAAAAAGAAGTATGCTTACCCTCCAAGGCGCACACTAAGGTTGTCTCGGAAGGCTTTAGCAACGTCGCCCGGTTCGCCGCGAGGCTTCCTGCGGGACTTGGCGGGGGAGACTTTGCCTTTCTTTGGGGCAGATGGTTCGCTCGGGATCTTCTCACTGTCCCCCTGGGCATGTAGTTAGCACAGGGGCGACGCCTCCTCGGGCGTGAAGTTCGCCCGGGATCTTCTCACTGTCCCCCGGGCATGTAGTTCGCCTGGGGACGTCGCGCCTTCCTCCTAGGTAGGAAGTTCGCCCGGGAACTTCTCATTGTCCCCCTGGTCATGTAGTTCGCTTGGGGACGTCGGGCCTTCCTCCCGGGTAAGAAGTTCGCACGGGATCTTCTCACTGTCCCCCCGGGCATGTAGTTCGCCTGGGGACGTCGCGCCTTCCTCCCGGGCAGGAAGTTCGCCCGGGATCTTCTCACTGTCCCCCCAGGCATGTAGTTCACCTGGGGACGTCGTGCCTCCCTCCTGAGCGGATGGCTCACTCAGGATCTTCTCACTGTCCTCCCGAGCATGAGGTTCGCTTGAGGATTGTGCGGTGTCCTCCCTGCATCTTTGCCGCCTTCGAGGGCTCCTTGCTCTTGTCACCGGCGGTGATTCACTTGATTCCTCGTGATCTTTTGGGTAGGCTCTTCGCCCAGGATCATGAGGTCTTCCTCCTCCCCCTCCTGAGCATCCATAGTGCTATGGAGGGCCAGGTATGTGCCTTGGGTGGCTAGCCCCCCTGGGGCGAGGAGCTCCGTGGCCTCTTGGTCGGTGTCGTCGATAAGCTCGTCCGTTGTCACGAGGTCCACGACCTCGTCCATCACGCGGTCCACGACGAGGGCAAGCTGCCTCTCTATTACACAAGCAAGTATTTTGTCAACCATTGCTCCGCAATCCAAAAAGACCCTAGGAGCTATCACGCTCACGTCAGCGGAGTGGGGTTAGCTCGGATAAGGGCAAATGAAGTTAGAAGGCGATAGGAACAATAGGAAGAAAAGACGTACGTCGAGGGCTACCTTGAGCAAGCTCCTCGCTGTCATCCTCGACGGGATTGGCCGCTGCCGCGACCACGAGCTCGGCTCTCTTCTCTGCGGTGTGGCTGATCTCCGCTAGGAGGGGGTCGACCTCCTCCGACACCTTCTTCAAGCGTCGGCGCCTCGCCACGAGGGGTGCTGGATCCTCGTCCTCCTCCTCGGGCTCCTCGGTGGGAGCCCAAGTAGCTTATGCGAGCTATTTTGAGCTCGACAAGTACGCCCTCCATTATGCACTCGGCCTTCTTCATCTTCTCGGCCAGCCTCGCCTCCTCCGCGAGCTGCCTCAAGTTCTTCTGGTAGTACTCCTCCGTCCAAGCCTTCAGCTCGCTTGCCTCCTTCCGGTCGGCGAACTCCAAATGCTGCCGGGGAGGGCTCTTGGTCGAGATCGCTTGTCTCTTCATCGACCGAGTGGGGGGCGGCGGCGGTGCTTGTCTCTTGCCCTTCGCCTTCTTAGTCTTAGCGGCAGGGACAATCACCCCCACCCCGTGCACGACAGTGGCTTAAGCTTGGCCACTGCCGCTTCAAGGGAAGCTTTCTCCTTCCAAAAGTAAAAGAATATCAGAAGATGCTCGGGACGCATTCCCTCGAGCATGGATTGTAAAGAAACTTACCACTTCACGTCGCTCGAGGACGTTGCTCGGGACCTGCCACCCATGCTCGAGCTCCTTGCGCCGAGTCGAACATCTCGGCGAATTCGCTTGTCCACCCACCGTCGGCTCTCTGGCTACAACCGATCAACCCGTAAAGCATCAAGATGAACATAGGTCGTATGGTAAGGGCGTAAATTGATCAAGATTGTGAAGCTTACCAGAGTCAGCCTCTCGGGTGAGATCTTTCCACCCTGAGACCTTGAAGAAAGGGTGCTCCCTCTTCCTCAGAGGGGACACCCGATTCCTGAGGAAGTCTCGGACGATATCGCAACCAGTGAGCCCTATGTTCGTGAGCTTGCTAATCGTCATCAAGGCCCACTCCTCGGCTTGCGACAAGTGCGCAAGGTCTCTTATTTGGGCGCTATTTGTTCGAATGTAGAAGAGTGGCCTTCTCCCTTTCCTCGAGATAAAACCAAAAGTTGGCCCATCCCGACACCGAGTCTTTGAGTGTGAAGAAAGGATACTCAGATGGTCAATTTGGACCGCAACGGAGTATCTTGAGCCGTTGGAAGAGCCCCACCAAGGCTTGGAACAAAGAATAAAAGTGAAAGGCTACGCTCGTCAGGGCAAGGCGCCCATGTATCCCTCGCAAAGGTGCGAGAAGATGGCCAAGACAAGAACAGAGTTGGGGTTCAAGTTGGTGACCTCAAGACCAAGATAGCGATGGCACGACCAAGAACTCACTCTCGGGCATTCTAAGCCCGTTGACGGTGTAAAGATCACAGGTGATGACCTCATCGTCATGCGACTCAGGGGCTCCTTCGCCATGGGGGATCCGCCAGGTACCCACCTCAAGGTAGCCGAAGTTCTCGAGCGCTTCCAACCTCTCCTTAGTGATCTTGCTCAGGCCGAACTTCGCCATGAGGAAAGTTTGAAGAAAAGAGCGCGAGGGCGAAAGAGCTTGAGAGTTGGGAAAATTTTGAAGTTTGGCTGCAAAATGTGAAAGAAAAATCTCAGACCGCTTATTCCTTAAGTATATATAGGCGGAGCTGTCAACGGACAGGCATACTTGGCCTAAGTCAGGAACCGGGCAGCGGCGTGATTTCCAAAACTGTCCAATAAAGGCGTGGTTTCCAAAAAAATTGTCAGAACCATACCCACGAGGCTTCGCGGGGAAGGAACCGCCGCAACCTTTCGTTTCCTATTCCCGAGTGCCCGCTCTGGTTGGGCCTAGAGCAAGATGCTCGTTTCCCACCGGAGCATGCTCGCCTGTTAGCAAGGGTTGCTCGGATGCTGCAGTAGTGTTTCGCTGCAAGATTTTAATTCCATTCCCGAGGACCCGCTAAGCCGGACCTATAGCAAGATCTTTCGGTTCTGCTACAAGGGCATGCTAAGCTTCTTGCGAGGTTTACTCGGATGATGCAAAGAGTGTTTCATTTTAATGTTCTAATCCCATGCCGCGAGAGTTTTTCAACAAAGTCCCAATCCCTCCTATGAGTCTAAAGGCTCAAGGGGAAGGCCCCGTCGAGCAACTTTCCAGTTGAGCCTGGGGGGATAGTTGTTGGGGATTGGAAACTCCCATGAAGACCATCGTACCCCGGTGGCCAATCTTCGGCAGGTCTTGCTTACCATTGGACGTTGTTCCCAAGGAAGACCTTCGTCACCCGCCGACCAATAGATGCTGTCCCGACTACGATAAGCTTCGGCCCCAGAGCACGCATTTCGCTCTCTCGGAGTGTTCTGCTCGGGGGACGTGATGGACGACCAAGGCTGAAGAAATATCTCGGGCATGATCGGCGGGTTGGGCACGACCCACAAAGACGACGTGACATTAATCACTCAGCGGCTTGAAGGACCGTACTGCCACGTTCTGAAGCCCACTACACCCACGTCACGGTATGACGAAAAGCGAGAACAATAGCTACACCTACGTTCGGGCATAGTAGTGGCCTGTCATTCAGTTATAAATGATGTAAGACTGTAATCGTCTATAAAACCCCCCGTTGCACGTAGCATGTGGGGGGCGACTCAAAAAGAGAGACTCCCGGGAGCAAAAAGGAAACGGAGATTGAAAGAAAGAGCAAGCACCCTGTAAATTGTTCTTTGACAGTAGTGAAGCCACTGGACGTAGGGTCGTTATCTCCCCTGTGAGAGGCCCAAACCAGGATAAAAAAGACTCTTGCCCGTTGTCTCGTTTTGAACCATCCGACCATCCTCCTAGCTCGGTAGGCCCTCGGATGCTATACCCTCTGCGGAAAAGGGGGCCTGGTTGATCCCTCATTCAACAAGTAAGCTCGGCGGGGGATCTGTTCCCCAATCGTCGACAAGAGTAGTGGGTGAAGGGCAGGATTCCGTTCCACTGTTTCAACCTCGGCAATCTTTATTGAAGCTCGAGTTTCCCAGGTTTGATGGAGAAAACCCAAGGTTGTGGAAGGATAGGTGTGAAACTTACTTTGAAGTGTTTGGAATCAATCCCAGGTTGCGAACCCGATTTGCATCATTGTATTTTTCTGGCAATGCTGCATTGTGGCTGCAGAATGCTGAGGCCATGGGACTTTGAGGATTGGGATACTCTCTGCGAAGCAGTGGAAAGGAGATTTGGAAAGAATATGTACAAGGGGCAAATGAATCAACTCATTAATTTGAAGCAAAGTGACACAATGGCTAATTATGTAGAGAAGTTTGAGAACCTTCAGCATCATATACTCCTATACAATTCTTCACAAGATGATATCTTTTTTGTATCACATTTCTTAGGGGGTTTAAAAGAGGAAATATGTGTAGCCATTGTGTTACATAACCCTGAAAACATGGATGAGGCAATTTCGCTTGCTTTACTACATGAAGAAGAGTTGGAAAACAGTAAGAGGAAATCTGGGCATCGGATTGACAATAGGGAGATCAGTAGAGGAGGAAGTAAATATTCAGAGAAGTTCAAGGCTGCAAATAAGCCAGAAGAATATAAGAAAGTTGATGATCTGAAGAAGCCAATGGGCAACCGTTGGGGACGACGAAGCTGGAAACTTGCGTGGGTTAGAAAAGCTAATGGCCTCTGCTTCAATGTGGTATAAAAATGGGAAAAAAATCATAAATGCCTGATAGAGTTTCTCTCCATGTAATTGAGGAACCCATTGAAGTATTGCAACACAACTACAACTTAGATCTTCGACAATTATGTAGCTGAAGATATGCACAGTGAAGAGGTAATGTTGGTATCCAAATGCTGGGAGAAGTCTCAGTTCAAGTGACTGACATTGCGATTACAAGGTCTGATTGGCAAGCAAGAAATACTGATCTTGGTGGACTCCGTAGTACTTACTCCTTCGTCAGTGAGGCACTTTGTGACAAAATTCAGTACCCTATTGAAGAGATACTACCAATTAAACTGACAATAGCTGATGGAGGAGTGATGATCTGCAGCAAGATGATTCCATCTTTGGAATGGTGGGTGTAGGGTCATTCCTTCCGGTAGGGTATGCGGATATTGGCACTTGGGTTTTATGACATGATTTTAGGAGCTGATTGGTTGGAGGAACATAGCCCAATGTGGGTGCACTGGAAGAGTAAATGTGTTAAGTTCACTCACGATGATCGCCGAGTCATGTTACAAGGGATAAGAGATGATCAACAGGATGGAACACACATCAGTGCAAAAGAGCTTAAAGGTTTGTTGAACAGAGGAGCAATAACTCATATGGTTCAAATCCATACAATGTCCGCCGATGCATTTGAGGAGAAGCAGGCCACCAAAGTGGAACACATTCCGGAGGCGGTAGCACAAGTAGTGCAAGAGTTTGAACACTTGTTCAGGGAGCCGGAGCAATTACCTCCCAGACGCAACTGCGATCATGCCATTTCTCTCATATCAGGGGCTCAACCAGTCAATGTGCGAGCATATCGATACTCACCACAGAAAAAAAACGAGATTGAAAGGCAAGTTGCAGAAATGCTCGAAAAAGGTGAAATTCAGCAGAGTACAAGTCCATTTGCTTCACCAGTTTTGTTGGTGAAAAAGAAAGATGGTGCGTGGCATTTCTGCGTGGACTACCGTCGACTAAATGCAATAACAGTGAAGAACAAACATCCATTACCAGTCATTGATGAATTGTTGGATGAACTGGAAGGAGCATGTTGGTTTAGTAAGTTGGATTTGAGGTACGGGTACCATCAAATTCGCATGGCGGAGGGGGAAGAACACAAAACATCATTTCATACTCATTAGGGCTTATATGAGTTCTTGGTTATGCCCTTTGGACTCACAAATGCACCTGCCACTTTTCAAAGTGTTATGAACCGAATATTTGCCTCATTGTTGTGGCGTTTTATGTTAGTATTTGTGGATGACATTTTAATCTACAGCCGCACCTTAGAAGAACATGTGAATCACCTAAAGCAAGTATTTCAAATCTTGGAACAACATCATTTGTTTGTCAAAAAGGTGAAGTGTTCTTTTGGTCAGCAGAAATTGGTATATTTAGGACACATCATTACATCGGAAGGAGTGTCCACAGATCACATGAAGGTTCAAGCAATTCTTGAATGGCTAGTACCAAGGAATTTGAAGGAGTTGCGGGGTTTCTTGGGGTTGACTGGCTATTATCGAAAATTCATCCCCCATTATGGCATCATTTGCAAACCCCTCACCTCATTGTTGAAAAAGGGAGTTTAGTTCCAATGGACATCAATTACTGACCAAGCATTTAAAACATTATAGTAAGCTTTAGTGCAGGCACCTGTTTTGGCATTGCCAAACTTTGCAAAATAGTTTGTATTGGAAACGGATGCAAGTAATGAAGGAATTGGTGCTGTTCTCATGCAGGATAATCATCCAATTGCCTTTCTGAGCAAGTCTTTGAGTCCATGAAATCAAACTCTGTCCACCTATGAGAAAGAGTGTTTGGCTATACTGTTAGCTGTCTCTAAATGGCGCCCATATCTTCAACACAAAGAATTTGTGATTAGAACTGCTCAAAAAGCATTAATGCATCTCAATGAACAAAGGTTATTGATAGGAATTCAGCATAAAGCATTTGTGAAATTATTAGGTCTGTAATTCCAAATTCAGTACAAGAAAGGAATTTAGAACAGAGTAGCCGATGCATTGTCTCGACGACCAACTCCAGTTGAGTTACAAGCCATCTCGGTAAGTACTCCCAGCTGGCTGGAGAATTTGATAGCTGGATATCAGAAAGATGAAGAAGCTAAGCAATTGCTAACTGAATTGAGTATTACGGGATCCAATGCCAAAGGCTATACTTTACATACTGGAGTAATCATGTTGAAGGGACATGTGTGGGTTGACAATAACTCGTTGGCACAACAACACATTTTGCAGGCATTACATCACAGTGGTATTGGTGGACATTCTGGTAGCCAGGCCACATACCACAAAGTGAAAGCTTTATTTGTATGGCCACAACTCCAGAACACAGTTCAACAATATGTTACAAGTTGTGAGATCTGTCAACAAGCCAAGGTGTAACATATTAAAACTCCAGGTTTACTCCAACCTCTACTTGTTCCTTCGCAATCCTGGAATGTGATCAGCATGGACTTCATTGAAGGTTTACCTCTTTCTCACAAATACACAACAATATTGGTGGTGATTGATAAATTTTCTAAATATGCACACTTCCTGCCATTGGCCCATCCATTTACTACTCCTCAGGTAGCTCAATTTTTTGCAATAAAGTATATAAATTACATGGTTTACCTCAGATTATTATCTCGGATAGAGACAAAGTGTTTACAAGCACATTTTGGCAAGAACTATTCAGATTATCAGATACACAATTGAAGATGAGTTCGGCTTACCATCCCCAAACCGATGGTCAAACCGAAAGATTAAATCAGTGCATGGAAACATATCTGAGGTGTTTTGTTCATGCTTGCTTTCGAAAAAAATGGTCGAGTGGCTCGCTTTTAGCGTAGTATTGGTACAATACTACATATCAAACAACCGTGGATAAAACTCCCTTTGAAGTGTTGTATGGCTACCCACCGCGACATTTTGGCATCTCTAATATGAATACTTGTTCAAGATCGGATGTACATGATTGGTTGAATGAAAGAGCACTCATGACTCGATTACTGAAACAACATCTTGAGCGTGCTTGTGTGAGGATGAAGTCTCAGGCGGATCAGCACAAATCAGACCGGGAATTTCAAGTGGGAGATTGGGTTTATCTCAAGTTGCAGCCATATGTTCAAACATCAATTGCCACTCGCAGTAACCACAAGTTGTGCTTCCAATTTTATGGACCTTATCATATTCTGGAAAAGATTGGTAAGGTGGCTTACAAATTGGATCTACCAGTAGGTAGCAAAGTGCATCCAGTTATTCATGTCTCTCAGCTCAAACGGCATGTGGTGCCATGAACTGTCGTGAGTGAAGATCTTTCTGTCAACTGCATCACTTCACTAGCGCAGTGTGTTCCAAAAGAAATTCAGAAGACTCAGCTGATCAAGCTCGGAAATCATGTTGTTCAATCTGCTTTGGTGTCATGGTCGGGATTACCAACTGCTTGGGCAACTTAGGAGAATAATGCTGACTTGAAGTTGTAATTTCATACCTCGCACCAAGCAAGATCTGGTAGAAACCCAAATCGAAGCAGAGCAAAGGTGTGGCGTGAATATATTCTTGAGCATATTACTTAGTTGGTGTGGTGGTTGGTCCCACCTGTAAGGGTGTGTAATGGGGGTATATAAACCCGGCTGTGACTTGTGCAAGGGGCGACGAATGAAACACGACACTTCCCCATGCTCTATCTGTATTCTCCTTCCCCTTCTTCCTTCCAATCCCCAAACTCTTCTCTGATTTCTGGATGAACTTCACAGGTGCTTCCTTAGCTAAGGTGTCAATTAAATCCATTGAGCCATGGCACACAAATCTTTAGGTGTTGGACCATGAATCAAGATTGAGCGATTTGAGTTCAACCACCGGACAATGGAAAGCGTATGAAGCCGATCGTGCGTTTGTAGAAATCGCTCAAATCGCTATGGCGAAGCATAATGGGAAAGGATGTTCTACATTGCGCTCCCCTGCCAAAAACTATGATAAGCGAAACAAGGCTTTTCACAATGTCAATGGGGTTTGCCATACTATGGCCTTGTGTTTCGGTTTAGACTTTTTGGCTTTTGACTTAAAGCTAGCTTTTTGGCTTAATAAGCTTTTAAGCCGTCTGCTTTTAAGCCAAAACATGTTGTTTGGCATCCTGGTTTTTTGATGAGTTGGATGGTGTAGCTTTTTGATGCTTGTTGCCTCCCGCTGTTCCACACTTAGGTCTGGCTGCCTCCACCAGCGCCACGCCGAATCTGAACACCTCCCATTGTGCTACGACCGAATCCATTCAGCTCCACCTGTGCCACGTTCGGACCCTGTGGCCTCCCACTGCTCCAAGCTCGGGTCTGACCGCCTCAACCCACACCGCACCGGATCCTGGTCGACGGAGGAGGAAGGAGGCTAGGGACGGCGGAGGAGGGAGGAGGTCGGTGACGGTAGAGACTAGAGCGGCGGAGGGAGAAAGCATGTCGCACAGGGGAAGAGAGAAGCGGAGGAGAAATGAGGAGATGGGAGAAGGATTCTTGAGTTTATATACGATGGTATTTGGTGGGTAATTTTGGAGACTTCCAATGGCAAAAGGCTATTTCATACCAGAAAAAGGCCCAAAAAACACCTCTCACCTGGCTTTTGGCTTATATTTATATGGAGCCTTTAGGCTTTTTTAAGCTTCGGCAAAAAGTCAATCATTTGTTTTGCTAAGCTTTTTTGCTTTTAAGCCGGTGAAAAAGCCAAACGAATAGGGCCTATACTACTTGGTACTTGATTTATTTCATTCCAACAGTCATGTCCTTCTAGAACAATCTGAACCTGATTGTTCTAGGACTTGTACATTCATCCCAAAAAAAAGCAAACAAGTTCATTCAACAATTTAGGTCCTAGCCCCACTTGAAACAAGGGAATTTCCCTAGATTGAGTGATCTGATTCATGCACAGTACATGTTGAAAACACAAAAACACATTCGAGGGGGGGGGGTGGACTTTGATTGTTTGATAGACCAATGTTCATGAGAGTAAAAATGACACAGAGATTTATATAGGTTCGAGGGTCTAAGAGAATTGCCCTCCTCCTGTCGATCCTCAAAGGCTTACCAGTTTGAATGTGCTTTTTTTATTGCTCAAGATTGCTCAAGTCTCAAATAAAGGTTACATAAGGGTATTTATAGGCTCTTGGATTTGTATAGAAGACTAAATTGTCCCTTCTACAAAGAATTAAGCTATATGTACAAGTGGGGAGAATCTCCATTTGTGTAGAAGGCCATAGTTCTTGATTTGTGCTTTCTTTATTTAGGCGTCGGTTGTACTCAGATTTGTGAGGTCAGTCCTGATGGGTTGTCCTGTGAATGAAGGCATATCCTTGGGTTGGTGGGTCCCACCTATCATACGAGGCCTACTAGGCAAGGATCTTAGTCTTGGATAGCCTCAGGCCTCGATTAGAAGTTCCCTTGACACCTCCAAAAGGTCATAAGAGGTGTAGGGTCCTTCTGATGGGTTCTTGTACTTGAGCAATGTGGGGGATGTAGCCCTTAACGACAAGGGTGCCTCCGACACCATAGCCTTTGAGGACTAAAAGCAAGAGGTGTGGACCTGCCGTCATTGGGCCCTTGTCATCCTCATAGGATGGATGTTAGTCATTTCTCCAACACTAGCCCTCCTACCCCTCGATTTTATGAGAAGTGCGTTGAGGGGTAGTAATGAATCAGTGTGTATACTATGACTTAGCAAATTTCCAAGGTGGCATGACTTAGCAAATTTCCAAGGTGGCAAGCGTACAGACGTGTGGGTGCACTGGCTTGCTTTGAGGGATACTTACGAGACAAAGTCATAGAGTGGCTTTGATGGTTTTTCGTGAGACTAAGTCATAGAGCCCCTTCGAGCAGTGTCCTCGTGACTAAGTCGTAGAGCACAACATGGCCACACGAGGTCAAACCCCTAATGGCCTCAAGGGGTGACCATGAGACTGAGTCATTGAGCACCTTCTATGTGATTAAATCATAAAGCACCTTATTGGCAAGGTGTTTTTGCCAAGCGTCCATAGTACAACGTTTTTACAAGGAGTTCTTGGTTGTGCATCCTCGCAAGGCGCTTTGGCAATGTGTTTTTGCAAGGCGTCATTAGCAAGATGTCCTCGTATGGCGTTTTTGTAGGGGCTTCTGCAAGACGTCCTTAGTTGGGGGGGCAAAAGCTTTGTGCGAGGCATAAGGCCTAAGGGATCCACGCGATGGTACCCATTACATAGCCAAAATTTTGGCTTGGTGGACACGTAGGCGCCCAAGACTTATCCAAATTTTTGCTCAATGCCACGCCAAATCTTCACATAATGGGATTAGGCTACATGAGGCACAACACTCGAGGGATCTGCACAAGGGCTACTATGATTTAGCAAAATTTTTGCTCGATACGCATGCGTGCATGCAAGACTTAGAAATTTTGGCCCAAATTATGGCTCAATGGGCACGTGGGTGCCCAAGACATATGTCGGTGTTTCGTACAACCGGCAAGTAAATTTGTAAGTATAGGGGTCGCGCGCTCCCTCTCCTTGATGGTCGACTCGGGGAGTCCAAGATGATATCTTGGTTCGGCTGAATGCCCCACGCCCGCTTGAGGTGGTGGCTTGTATTACTCGGGATGCGCTGATATACTCGGGATTACAAGTGAGGACTCAGGATGAGGCCCCGAGGCCATTCGGAAGTCGAGGAACTTCGGGTGTGTTTGCTTCGAGTCGGAAGAGCCCGGACCGAATGAGAATGCTCGAGGTGAGT
Source organism: Guadua angustifolia (assembly GCA_036346375.1). Lineage (NCBI taxonomy): Eukaryota > Viridiplantae > Streptophyta > Magnoliopsida > Poales > Poaceae > Guadua > Guadua angustifolia. The sequence continues at coordinate 32,904 of JAYEVE010000571.1, forward strand.
CACGAATGGGGATGAATGTCCGGCGTGCCCTTCCTCGAGGGCCACCTCCCTTTTATATAGACGGAGGGGGCAGGTTACACGGGAGTTTCGGAGAAAAAGGTAGGGGTACGCTTTGTCCGGGAGTTGCTGGTCTTCGGTCTTGATGATTGACAGTTCTGTTGCCCCCTGCCAAGGTCATAGAAACTGATTGGCAGCGCCGCCAGACTACGCGCCACCTCGGGAGCGAGCCTGTCTCCCTATCTCGTAGTAGGGGACGGGTGCCTGACTCTGGCGGCGCCCTGGCCACCCTGTGAAGGGGCCACCTACCCCCGGATGGCCGTCGTGTCCATAGGGCGGGTGACTAGCCCGTGATCGACTGTGGTCGTGGCGAAGGTTGCTGAGTCGAAGCTTGTTGGGGCCTCAATCTAAGGTCGGTTGGAGACCGAGGGCGTATGACAGTGGTCTAGGTCGAACCGCTGAGGTATGGGACCGGGTTTGAGTCGGAGTTTCCTGGTGGGCCAATGACTGCCAAGGGACCCTCCGGGACCTGGATGAGGGCCCTGCTCCTCCATCACTCTTCATCCTTTGCCAATCTTGCCGCCTGCTCGCATTTAATCGAGGGGGATACGATTTTGAAATGGATGTATACTTTGCTGTTGGGTACCCCTGGTATGAGTATTTGTCAACATAGCAAAATTTTGGCTTCACATTGAGTGAGTGCTCCATAAGAGGAGCGAGTTCTCTACAAGGCACAAGGCCTAAGGAATCTACGTGAGGGCTCTCATGACTTAGCCAAATTTTAGTTTGATGGGCACGTAGATGCACAAGACATAACCAAATTTTGGCTCGATGTCACACTATAGTGCTTCACGTGTGGAAGCGAGGAGCTCGTGTAGAGGCATGAGGCTCAAGAGATTCGTGATATAAGAACGTATGACTTAGCCAAATTTTAGTTCAATGGGCATGTGGGTGCCCTAGACTTAGCCCAATGTTAGTTCAATGCTGCACGGGTCTCCTCGTGTGGATGTCATACGAGGGCTTCACACGAGGACGCGTGTCAAATTGGCCCTTCTCATTGGAATTTCGTGTGGTGTGGTTTTCCTTATTCCATTCTCAGTGACTATAGTTTTGTTACCATGGCAATTGTTGTGCTCTTGCACGGCAAGCTGAGCATGATGGACTTGCCAAATGCTTGAAGCAAGGCCTAAGTGATCGATGCATGGGTACTCAAGACCTGTAATGATGGAAGTGCTACCGTGGTAAAGGTTTGGTTGTTATGGCGTCTTCCTGTTGCTTGCACCACTGGACCATTGTCCCTAGATATGACAATAGAATCATCTATTACCACAGAATTTGGTAATGGATAGAGAAATCTATTTTTACTAATGGAAACACCTTCCATTAGTAAAAATACTTTCCACAAATAATCTGCTCTGAAGCATTGACGGGCTGTACGATTAGGCAATGACACATGCGTATGCATTGAGAGATCTGCTATCACGGATCTGCAATCCGTTGAATGCCCTAGGGCTAGCGCTGACCACTGAGCCTCACGAGGCGAGCCGAGGGGGGAAGAACAGGGGCCTTGCAGGCGTGATGACCCACTAACGAATCTAGCTACCGACCGCCCTACGGGCTTGAGCTAGCCTACTCGCACTCATATGTGGGCTCGGACTCGATCGGCGGTAGCCGGAGTTAGGCTCCCACCAGAGGCAGGCAGTGGCACCATAGCCAGACATGAAGAAGCTTTGGAAATCGCATCATTTTCCTCAGGGATGAACTCTAATAGCATCAGCGAGCTGAGAGGGTTTCATTTTACCTAAAAACGCAGTCTGGGGTTTGACGAATTGAACCGTCACCTGTCGCCTGAGCCGAGGAAGATGAACGGCGGAAGGAGGGAGCTGCGGCCTTGCAAACCTGGAAGATAGGTTGCGGTTGGATTCATTAGCATACAAGTGAGCTCCATGATCGATTTAATTCGATTAATTGTTACCAGTTGGTCCAATTTGCCTCTCCCCCTTTTCGGGTTCCTAGCGGCAATAGAGAGAGGAAAAGCTGTGTTTCTGGTTTTTATGCTTGGTCAATGAACACCTACAAGATGGGGGCGCTCAACGCGGTGCTCAACTAGTATTTATAGGCATCATTGGCAATAGGAGGCTCGAACATGCCTTGCGGCCGGGGAAGGGATGGCATGGCAATGCGGCGAAGCGATGGAACAAGTGGCAGAGAGGGGCTCGAGGTTCGCCGTCGCTCAGAGATCAAATCAGAAGTAAATTCGAGTGATGTTTGTTTAGTCGGAGGAGGAAGAACAACAGGGAACGACACCTGACATGTGGGCCAATGGCCCACGGGTAGGCAAGGAGTGGATCACCCGCTGTTGGCTCAAGGGTCCACAAACAGTGAATTGATCCCACATGGAAGTGTAATTGGGAAATCAATTAAGGGATGTGACTACTACACAGAGAATGGTCTCCATTTATTTGGATACCACATCAAGTTCAAAATTTTTGAAACTTTTTTCCTACGGTTCTGGGGAATGGATGGGTCTCCCCAAAAAAATTTGGGTTTAAAATATGCTATAGAAAATTCACAATAAATCTAACAATGCTAACTGCACAAATTTATAAATAAGACTATTCAAAAAAATAGGTCTTATAAAAAAAACGGAGGGAGTATTCAAGTATAAATCAGTCTCCGATATAGATACTAACCACAAATATACAAGAACGATATCTTTCCTACTCAAAAGGAGACTTACCAGACCTCTATGAAAATAGGTCGGTTTTCCAAAGCTTCATTTACTTGGGAAGATATTAACTGCATTGACAAGGCAGTGCATTAAATTCCTTGCTATTGTCAGCAAATAATCATGTCTTCCTAAAAAGGCTAAAATGACAATACCTGAAGCACATCAGAAGCCTTAGGAACACAATCCTTGTTCCACAGCTTCAACATAAGAACAGCTAGGTGAAATGTTTTGGGTTTAATAAATATTGACTTGTCAATGCCGAAATGTGTAGGTGTCGAAGGTTAGGAATCGACAATAAACTTATATCTTCGGGTACATTCGAATTTAGTAGAGTCAGACATGAAAACGGGGGCACACAATGTAGACGGGTTCGGCCCTCCGGATGGAGTAATACCCTACTCCTGTATGGACGATGTATAAAGTTGATGAACATAGTACAAAATAGGATGTCTAACTCTATTACAATGAAGGTTGAAATTGGGGAATGGCTAAGCTATGACTAAAGATTGAATGAAGTGCGCTTAAATCAGCCTCTTGGATGCTCTACTCGAAAGAATCTTCTCGCTTATCTAGCTCTAGATGGTCAGAGTCTAAGAATTGCTTGTCTTCCTTGGATGTTTACCCTCGCCCTTATATAGCGGGGTAGCCTTGCCTCAAATCGAGGTTGTAGTCCTGTTTGGGATATTCGGATCTGTGGCCGATGGAGAAGTCTATCAACGTGTGATACTCATAATATATCTAAACTTCCTTAGATACTAGGTGTACTAGGCTGGTTTTCTCGTAGCGGGAAGGCGTCAGTCTTTTCCTACATGAAGGTATCCATTCCGCGTATATCTTGTACCATCAGCTGGGTCAGAGATATCGGGAGTTTCAAATGCTTGTTTTAGCATATATGGTATAGTCTTTGAGTTTCTAGTGTGTGTCCATATCCCATATTTAGATATTCGACGGTAGTCCTCCGAACTTTGTTTAGTGGAGGGTTCGCTAAGCACTTGGTCGACTACTATTAAGGTCGGGCTTGGTTGAGTATTGCTTCGCTTGCTTGTGGTCGAACGACTTGAGTAGTTGGGAATTGCTAAATATCGAGTAGGAATGCGCTGGATCGAGCGCCCGACGGCAAATTTAACTCAAGTTCTTAGGGAAACCACACATTACTCGATGTCAACTCATTGACTCGACTCTGAGCAGAGTTGAAAAAAGTCAAAAAAAAAATCTAAACGTTGGACAACGTAACATTTATTGCCATTGCTCACAAGCGCCATAGCGGAAAAGCACAATCATTCGTTTTTTAAGCTAATCGGGCGCCATGTCAGTGAGGAATTGAACCGTTCACTCGTAATATTTATTTTTTAGTAAAGTTCATGGTGTTATATAGACTTTTTCCATTTGAAAAATGGGAGTGTCTTCGTATCAGTTGATTGTTTCCTTAAAAAAAAGCAATCAGATTTTGGGGCCATTAGATCTTCATCTCGACGCTTTATATCAAGACTATCCTTCTAAAGCATAACGGATAGTTTCCGATCAACTTAGAGCTATGTTCGAATACTAATTAAATCAAATGCTCGATATTTATTGAATAATATCATATCGAAAACAAATGCAGATTTTTAGATATTTATTGGATAATATCAGATCAAAAACAAATACGGATTTTTCAGCTATAAATACTGATTCGGTAGTTTACTATTTATCAAATATGAATACATATCTGGATTATCCGAATATTCAAGGGCCGGATATCCCAAGAGTATATCCTCTATTTAAGCCTAGCTCATTTACATGATACTCTAGTATGCCATTATACATTAATATATACATCAATACATAGAGTCACAGAAGGAACCTTATCTTATATGAATTTTATTTATGCATGTTCTTCGTGAATGTTTAGATCAAACAAATTAGTTGGGTTTTTTTCCCATTTTGTTTGTAGTTTAAAGGGTTTTCATATTCTGATAAGTATTCATGACCATATACGATTCGATTCGCATTTGTTTTGTATTTATATTTATATTCATATCCACATTAGACAAAAAATGTGAAAACATATATATAACAGAACCATTATAATCTGTATTAGAGCCATTTTTACCCTTACTCCATATAAGCACCGCCTCTCAATTCCCACCCTGCTGTCACAATTAGGGCCTGCATGTGGCACAGCACGACATGCATGTGCACGGGTCGGGCCGACACGGTTCGATTGTCAGGGTTATGTCGGACCTAGAAGTCGGACACGATGGGCGGTATAACACAACATGCCTCGAAGTGTCTTGCTTAGGCCGGCATGGCATGCTACATGACCAATAGGTACGACACACGTACAATACAGTTTTGGCATAGGTTCTATTTTTTTCAATTTTTCGATAACATATCTCTACTAATATAAATTTGCAGTTGGTGGCAGCGGTCCGTTCTTCCTAATTCCCCATATCTCCAATAATGGCCAGTCATTATAGCTAATTATTCTTTCCTGATTTACACCAACCATATCTCTCTAAATATGGCTGATTATTATAGCAAAATCCCCGATTATTGCGGTAATTAATAGCCTTTAATCATTTCTTTTGTAACTATATATATGTCCGTTTTTCACGAGAATCAATCAAGAGATTTCATTCAAGATCTCCCATGTCGTGTGTACATGACGAATGAACTTCGATGGCATCGATCAATAAGTGACGGATCGACGTACATAGGCGTGAGGCATGTGAGGCAGGAAAGCCATGGCTGAGAATAATTGTGGCCGATGACTGACCCAGAGCGTGACGCCCACCGAAGGTGCCGCTACCCCAAATCGCTTGCCGGTTGGACGTGAACAAAGCGTCGATTTACGCTGACGCGTGCTGCCAAGATGACACCGGTGGGACGTTGTCGGCGGTGAGAGAGTTATTAACATACCCCTTGGAGATAAATGGGTTGGTCTAGATGAACGTCGCGAGAGAGAGGAACGACACGGTGGCGCACGGCGTAGCGGGCGCCTCGGCGCTGGTGTTTTCTGGTCAAACTTTATGGGCTCCAGCGTCATGGCCGGTGAAGCCAGTGATGGCTAGGTACGCCAAAGGCTTGGAGACGAGTAGGCCGGCAAAGGCGAGTGGGTCATCTGGGAAGAGCAGCGAACCATTGGCACAATGGACCACCGCTGAAGTGGAGAATAGTGCGGCGTTGAGGACGGTGGCGATCCAGAAGATGTGGAGGTGCAAAGGCTGGGTGGCGGCGGTGGCCCTTTTCTTCGAGGCGACTGGCCACGCGGCCATAGCGTGCGTAACGAAGTGGGTAGCGAGGAAGGCGGACTCCACAGCATGCCCTGGTGTGCTCGACAGGAGGAAGAACGTGAGCGCGAGAAGGACGGCGAACGCCCGAAGGCGACTGCCAGAGCGCCAAAGGAATCGGATAAGCGGTGGTTTCGGCAGCTGCCTCTCATGCTGAAGCCTGTCACCTCTAAGGCGATGGATGACGAGAGCGAACGAGGCGATGAGGAAGACGAGGTCAATAGACGCTGAGAAAGCGGCAATTGGAACATGGCGAGAGGAAGAGAAACGCAAGCTGGTAATAAAAATTGCCAAAAGGGATAAAAATGATTGATTGATTTTTGAGATTGGTAATATATATTGCTACGTACAATATATTTAGTTTTAATTCATGCCGGAGAAGAAACTATAAAAACTTTTGTAATAAGGAGAAATAGATGTTTGATCTTGTAGCACAATTTTCTTTGATTGCTTGACCTTTATGTTTCGCTACTAATTTTATTTTTCGTAGCAACGCACGGGCATTGATCTAGTTATGAAAATTTGACAGTAGAAGTGGAGCAAAAAGAACTGTTTCAACAATACCATGAGCACGAGCGCTTTAAGTATAGGTGAAATCGAATCGACATCTTAGCGGATATTGTTCCGTCCGTATCCTAACCCATATTTCTTTTAAGGATTCGAGTCGGATACGGATGTCCTGATACGGATACAATTCGGATTATTCGGGATTCGGATCTGGAGCGGATACAGCCGATGATCTTGCCGGGATCGGATATCATAATCGGATAGTAGTATAGTACATAATTGTGTACGTAAAAAGAACAAATGAAGCATTAACCTTACAACATTAGCTTCAAGTCATAATTATTTCAACGTAGAATAGTAGTATAGTTAGAGGTGCAATTTAGTGACTAAACTAATTCCAGTAATTTGAATAGAAAAGAAGTTTATCAAATAAGTTGAACAAATCAATTTAGATAAAAGCATTATGTCATCATTCTATTTGTTTGTTGATAGATTTGTTGAAATTCATGCTTAATAACAAAATAGTGTTTTTAGTGCCAGTATCAAAAAACTATTCTATCTATCCAATAATGAACCAAATTAATGGAAAAATAACTGATTTTATCCGGATATCGGGTCGGATATTTACCTGATATCGGTCGGATATTGCTCTTCCCATATCCTAACCCATATTACATGAGATTTTTCTGATATGGATGGGATATTGCTCTTCCCATATCCTAACCCATATTACATGATTTTTCTGGATCACGGATACGGATAACATCAGACGGAGTTTTAAACAGATTCGAGGATCGGATCTGACGGATATTTCGCCCCATTTTCACCCCTAAGTTTAAGTGCTTCACACGTGTGGAAGAAGTTAAAAGGCAAAGCATAAAGTTCCTTTTTTTTTTTGAAACACTGGGCAGGTCGTAATAGAATCCACGTGTAAAGACCAATCATCATATGAACGTCCTTTTTATAAAGAATGAATAAAAATATAATTCTTTTTTTTAATATTTATATCCACTACTTTGATCCGTATTACTATAACTTCCTGGGTGAAACTAGCGCTCGGACGTCCGATTAATGTTTATCTCATCGGACGTTTCTTGCAACATTTTTTTCCTCCGCGTATAACATTTTTTACCGATATGTGCAATATTTTTTTAAACACTTGTAACATCAATTTACTATAATGAATTTTACTATTTATCAAAAAAAATATTACACACGTTATAACAAAAATTTATACATCATTCCGCAACTTCTTTGCTACCCTCGCGAAAGTGTAAATGGATTTGAGGTGGACCGACACACCATACGAAAACAGCACGACATAACAATGAGCAAGCAAGCACAAAAGCGAGTCAGCGGTCACGACACGGTCTATGCCACGGCCGATCGTGACCGCGCCGGTCCGACCGGCACGATGCCGGCTACCCAGTCCGCAACCGAGCTCGGTGCTGCCGCCTCCCACCGCGGCTGCCGTCGTCGCCACCTCATCCCCACCGCTTCACAGACACTCCAACTGGTTAACCTAGTGTAAAGAACACGACAAGTGGGATCCTTTGTGCTGCGTGGTCTCTGCTCTCCGGATCTCGTCATCCCGCAATCCTTCTTCCGAGAAGAGACGAGAGCAGCAATGGAGAATCTGCTCTCCTCCGTCCCGTCCCATGACACGCTCCCGGACAGCTTCGTCTTCCCGCCAGATCAGCGCCCGCCGGCCTCCTCGGCCGCCGTCTCCCTCCCCGTCATCGACCTCTCCCGCGGCCGCGACGAGGTCCGCCGTGCCGTCCTCGACGCCGGCAAGGAGCTCGGCTTCTTTCAGGTCAGCCCCCAAATCGACCGACCAGCCTCCCCCACTTCAATTCGACCTTGGCTTGCTTAATTAACCCCTTCTGGCATCATTCACGGCGCAGGTGGTCAACCATGGCGTCCCGGAGCAGGCGATGCGCGACATGGAGGCTGTGTGCCAGGAGTTCTTCCGGCTGCCGGCGGAGAACAAGGCGGCCTTCTACTCGGAGGACGCCGACAAGCCCAACCGGCTCTTCTCCAGCACCATCTACGGGACTGGCGGCGAGAGGTACTGGCGAGACTGCCTCCGCCTCGCGTGCAGCTTCCCCGTCGGCGACGCCAAGAACGACTGGCCCGACAAGCCCCAAAGGCTCCGGTAAACAACCACCACCACCAATTATTCGAACAACTCGCAACCAATCGATCAGTGAAATGGAGGAGATGGTCGTTCTGACCGATTCTTGCCGCAGGGACGTTGTTGAGAAGTTCATCGTGACAACGAGAGCCGTGGGGATGGAGCTGCTCCGGCTGCTGTGCGAGGGCATGGGGCTCCGGCCGAACTACTTCGAGGGGGACCTCACCGGCGGCGACGTGATAATCAACGTCAATCACTACCCGCTGTGCCCGGATCCGAGCCTGACTCTCGGCCTGCCGCCGCACTGCGACCGGAACCTCATCACCATGCTGCTCCAGGGCGCTGTCTACGGCCTGCAGGTCTCCTACAAGGGCGACTGGATCAACGTCGAGCCCGTGCCCAACGCCTTCGTCGTCAACTTCGGCCACCAACTCGAGGTGTAAATTACTAGATCGAAGACGGGATCATGAGATGTGATCTGATGTTTCTTGGATTGTGATCAGTTTTATTTGGGATTCTATATATTCATCAGGTTGATTGGTTCTTGCTGTATGCAGATTGCGACCAATGGGCTGCTCAAGAGCATAGAGCACCGGGCGATGGCCAACTCGGCGGTGCCGCGGACATCGGTGGCGACGTTCATCATGCCGGACATGGACAGCCTCGTCTGCCCGGCGGAGGAGCTCATCGGCGAGGACAACCCGCCGCGCTACCGAACCATCACGTTCCGCGAGTTCATGCGTGTGTACAAGACCGTCGGCGCACGGAGGGAGAGCGTCGAGAAGGCCTTCAAGATTTGATCTGATCCTCCCTTGTTAGTCGTCAGTCTCTCTTCATGGTCTTCAGCGTTTCCAGTTCTCCCGGTATATTTGTTGCTACCCATACTTCGGGCATGTTTGATAGAGCTTCAGATTTTAACTTCACCTGAAATTTGAAACTTGTAAGCTAAAATAAAGTGAATTAAGTTTATATTTTTGTTCTAAAATATAAACAAGATGATCTATCTAAACTCTCTTAATGTACTCACAGCTTCAGCTTCACGAATCTGGTGAAGCTAGAATTTTCCGCCGTTAGATTCATGAATCTGGAGAAACTGAATCTCTGCCAAATACACCCTTTTATTGCTTAAAAAATGATTTCAAATAGTTATAAAAAATTCTGAAAAAATTTTACATTGGAAAGGTGTCGACGATCGGGATCGCCTGACCGCAGAAATGAAAAAGGGGTTAGGACGTATGAGGGACCCAGAAAGCGCTTCGATCAACAATGGCGTAGATAAAGGCTCAGGGAGGTGTCCTTGAGCAGAGAGCGAGTGGTTTACTCTTGGTTCGAGCCCCCACGAGGTAATAGTTTCACGATCCGATCTTCTCTGGCGGGCAGGGAATTCACTAACTGCGGAGTACAAGGGGTGTTTACACTGTTCGAGTGATCTTGAATGTGTAAAACTATTGCGGTGAGTTCTGCCCTGTACATATGCCTTTATGGGTTTATATAGCCCCGATTACGCCTCGTGCTGTGCTCGGAGAGATCATGGGAGTGGGCTTCGTATGCATTGAAAGCGAATCAGAAACTACTCCTAAATATCGCCCTCACGCCTCGACGCCACCATTTTAGGTCTTGGTAGCTCGTCGGATCAATGCATCCCCCTCGCCCCGAGGCGAAACCGCTCGACCAAGAGCTAACCTCACGACCTCGAAGCTTGAGGAGGTGCAAGCGAGATCCCCGTCGAGGCCGGCCCAGTCATCTTGAGACGCGCTGGATTAGAGTCATGGTGAAGATCCTTGCCGGGTTGCCTCGGCGGATAATTGATGGCTGCGGCGTTGACTTGTCAACAATCTATTAGTCCCAAACCTGCCAGCTTCGAGGCTCAGTGTCGCGCCGGAACATGGGCGACCTTGAGCCTTCACAAAGAGCGGGTCGATTTGGAACCTTTAAACTTGAGGTCAGTCGAGTTTCAAGGAAAGCGTAACGCCGGCCGTGACAAGCGACACCGGCGCCTCTTGATCTCAAAGCC